>APFE030384949.1:120345-135349 GCA_000404065.3 Pinus taeda
TAAATGCATCAACAGTTGCTAACCATGGCCTACCAAGAATGATAGGGTGTCCTCCTAAATTGGATTTGGGTTGGAGGACTAAAAAGTCCACCGGATACTCCCAAGAGTCCAGTGAGACAATTATGTCTTCCAAAATTCCTTCAGGAATCACTTTAGACCTATCAGCTAGTTCAAGAACAATTGTTGTATGTTGCAAATTGGTAAGCTGGAGTGTTCTCATGGTCTCTAGAGTCATGACATTAATTGCGGCTCCAAGATCTATCAATGTGTTTGGAATTTGTATGTTGTTAATGATGGTGGTTACTTTGGGAATGCCAGGATCAACATACTTCTCTATGGAAACGGTATTGGTCATAAGTCCTGCTAAATGTCCTATGACATGAATAGTTTGAGGATCAATCCTTTTCCTAGCAGGCTTCTCGAGGCACATGTCTTTGATGGCTTTAGTGTAGATAGGAATGTCTTTTATAGCTTGCAGTAGCGTGATTTTTATGTAGACATTTTTAAGCTCATCTAAGACATCAAACTGTGGTATAGACAATGGAGGTTTGATTTGGACCAATCGGTCTGGAAAAGGTGGATTCAATGGTTGCATTTTCTTATCTCTGGTATCATCGTTTGATTTCTTTTGATTTGTTATTTCATTTTCGTTTTCTATGTTTTCTTCTCGCCTATCTGTTATTGGAGAATCTTTCTGGAGTACCTTGCCATACCTCAAGTTTATGTTTTGCAAGGGTAGTGTGGAATATGAAGTTCCCTCTTCTACATTGTAGGCTGGCCTCTCTGCTCTATTATTCGGATTTGGGACAGTTTGAGCAGGAATTTGTGTGGGTCTGGAAGGTTGTGAGTTAGCTGGAAAATGTAGTTGTGGTGGGTTTATTGGTGGAGGAGCAGGCAGTGCTTGTTGAGTAGGTTGAGGTGGATAAACAGCTGGCTGAGGATACTGCTGACATGGTTGAGGATGTGATGGATACGGTTGATGATATTGTTGATATGGTTGGGAATATGGTGGGTATGGTTGAGGATATGTAGGATAAGATTGAGAGTACTGTTGAGATGGTCTCCATTGTTGTTGTGGGTTGTTTTGGTGCTGCCATGGCATGGGTACATTCCATGAATTTTGTGCATACATTTGATCATTTACAGGAAATTGCAAGTTTTGTTTTGGGAACATACCTTGAGGGGCCTTGGTTGCCATGGTCTTTTTGCGCCCATGTAATACATGTTTTCCATCTTTGCACTGGCTGCCATGTTATAATTCTGCAAAACCTTAACTTTAGGACAGTTAAATATATCATGATGTTCAGTACAAAGAGCACAAACTTGAATGTTTTCTAGAGGACAGTCCTTTAATGCATGTTTCTTCCGGCACTTGGGGCAAAAAATAGCCATTATCTGATCTTCAGCTTCTTGTTTCTTTTTGGCTTTTAGAGTGTCAATTTGGTTCCCTATTGTGCTTAACAAATATGTCTTAAATTCTTCTAACAGGTTTCCTATCTCAGCCCTTGTGACACTTGTTGAAGCGGACTTGGTGACCTTGGATGACAAGGTTCTTTTTCCCATTTTAGCTTTACTCCTTGAATACTTTTCGCATAGATCAGCGATTTCTTCAAAGGGTAAAACAGAAATGTCACCTTTACCCATTAAGTTGAGGTCATCCATGTATTCTTCTCGGATACCTTTCAAGAATATTTTGCGAGTCAGTTCAAGAGGCATAGTTCGGTGTTTAGATTTTTGTAAGTTTTAGATAAACCGTTCCAAGTATTCCTCTAAGGTTTCATCCTCTTGTTGGCTCATTCTAAAGATGTCATCTTTAGAGTCTTTGGATCTGCAGTAGGGTTGATATTTCCTTAGAAATACTTTTCTCATACCATCCCAATTAGTGATAGTATGCTCACCAAGCCCCATGAACCATCTTAAGGCTGATGCCTTTAGTGTCGCTGGAAAAAGTCTGAGCCTATGGGCATCATCAGTATAGCCATATGTCCGACATACAATGTCAAACTCGAACAAGAATGAGTCCGGATGTTCTGAAGCCATACCATAAAAGTTAGGTAGCACTGATGGGGGTATGTTTTTCATTTTGATTTCATCATCTTCCTGTGGTTCTTGTATGGGAAAAGGAAAAGTTGACTCTTCCTCATCTCTCTGTCCTTGATGTGGTGCTGATCCATCTCCTTCCTCAGCCATCTTAATAGATTTCTCTGTATCAGAGTCACTTGTTTCAAAGAGGCGATTAAGGAAAGAGTGTTCAGTCTTTGGGGAGTGTTCAATCAGTGTGCTACTTTCTCCTTGTGTGGCAGACCTAGGAAAGTCCCTTTTCTATGATTTATGTGTTAATAAAGTTTGCCTTTCGATGAGAGTAAGTCTCTGCCCTGATTTTTGTTTATCCTCTAATACTTGAATGATATTTTCCTCAGCTAGTGTTGAATTCTTTACAGAGTCTGCTCCTGATGATGATGGGTTAGTTTTTGAATGGTGGGGGGTTCTTATGAATCTACCTTGATTGTCTCTAAACCTAAGCATAAATGAACATGACTTTAACTGTGTTTTTGTTTATTGATTTTTTTTTTTTTCTTCAATCCTTTAAAGTACGCGCTCCCAGCAACGGCGCCAAAATGTAGTGTCCTATTCTAGGGTGATAGACTGGGGCTAAATTATTATCGACCAGCTCTTCACGATTTTGGTGCGTAGACTTAGAGGCGTGTGCCTAAAATATATAGACATAAAGGATCTAATCTAAGCCTACTCTTCCTAATTGCAATGCTATGACTTGATTTAATATCAAACTATCAATCAAATATCAACTAAGCATCAAACTATGTGTCACTATCAGCTAAGATTCAATTCATAACATGCTATGTATCACTGTAATTAAAGGTTTTGGTCTCCTTACAGAGACATCAAACATAAAACCTCTGTTCAATGCTACTCAACATTCATGAACATTCATTACAATCATGCAAAGTGAAAATCGTAAGGATATAGTCCATGACAGTGCTTTACAAGACAACCCTGAATCGAATCCCTTACAGGATATAATTCCCGATCCAAATGATGGTCTATTCAAGCGCATGCATAAACATATAAACAGCGCATTCATAAACACATAAATATAAACATCCATTTAATCACACTGCATATATATCAATACCAAATACCAATCAAATGCTCTGACTATAAATGCAATTAGAATGGCACTGTAAACGCAATTAAAATGACAACAGTATACCATGTACGCAGGGCCAGTCCGCGTTCTAGGTATACCGAGCTTGTTATCCCACGATCACCGTATTAAAACAACGCACTGTGATTATAATGCAAGTCTTATTTGTATTAAATCGAAGCTCTGTTCATGAAGCGACAAGTAAAAACGTAACCGAACATACAACCGGGTTCAGACTTATATTTTCATATGGTTCACATCCCTTGAAAATGGATGTACATTCATGAGCGGCTGTTGCCGCTTTTACCAAAACACAAAATGTTTCTATCCTAGCTTACACATATAAAAAAAAGGAAACAACTTAAAAAGTCAATTTGAGCTGTGACTGTGTGCTGTTGCTGCCTTTGTCACCAACATGCCATAGTTGACCAGTCGTTGACCGCGCATGTAGGAGGGTTGTTTCTGCTGCGGGATAGGTGCTTGTCCATGCTTGGACATTCCACTTTTCGCCCATACCTTCCACTCTGACCTGGCTGTCATGCCACATGTCAAACAATAAGCCATTTACAGGATGTTGGGACTTCCTGTAGTCATTTCGCCCAAAAACTCCTAATTTATTAACACAAAACCCTTAAATCAATTTAAATGCAATTCAACAACTGTAAGACTATTAATTAATCAATTTCCAAGGCATTTGAGGGATAAATGATGAAAAGAGGTAGGTAATTGTCATGTTTTGGGAGGGAAAAAGGGATCATAGAATGGTACCAACAAGGGGAATCACAGAGGAGGAGGTGAGCCTTGGGATTAAGAGAGGCAAAGGCCATAAAAGAGAAAGGAGCCCCCTCATTTTGATCATTTTGGTTATGAGCATTTGTGATAGTCATTTCAACTTAGAGCATGTTGGCTGTTTAGCTAGTCTGCAACATTGTTTAGTGCATTGAGTGTCTCCGTTCAAAGATCTCACCCTTAGCCCCGGGGGACTTCGAGTGCCTGCTCGGGCAAGGTATTTCCATTGGCATTCCAGCAGTAGTTTCCTCAGCATTTTAGTAGCCGTTTCATCAGCGTCTTTGAGGAACTAAGCAGAACCCCAAGGGGGTGATTTTCGGGGGTTAGCCATTTCAGAAAAGCTTTCTGTGGTTTTTTGGGTTTTCTGAGTAGAATCTGATATCCAGATTTTTAGCCTTTTTTGAGGAGGGGAGCAACCCCAAATCCTCATTCGATTTCCAGAAGCAACAGTAGCACATCAGTTTTCCAGCAGCTGGGACGCAGATCAGTGTGAGGCCATTCCAGGAAAGATTTATGGGTTTTTCTGGGTTTCTTGAGTAGAGCCCGAATCCAGAGTTTTAGATTTTTCCAAGGAGGGGAGCAGACCCAAATCATCATTTATTTTCTAGCAGCAGCAGCAACACAACAACAACATCCACGCAAAAAGGCCATTCTTGTCATTCTGAGAGTATTTCTTCACTTACCTTGTGTAAGTTGAGGTGCCATCTGTCTAATCACCTCTTGTACTCATTTATTGCTCAGTATAATAAAATGGCTTAGCATTTCTCACTGCATTTCTTATGTATCTGCTTATATTTCTGGTTTACATTATTATATGTTGTTCCACTGTTATTTTATCACTTCTGGGTTATTATATCATTTACACATATTTGGTTGGAGTTTTTGCTGGGGTTTGAGGAATATTCTAGGTTAGGAATATTACAGTGGTATTAGAGCATAGATCTGGCTCAACCTGTGGAGCTAGCAATCTATGACACCAGGGAAAAACCCTATATCTGTTACAGAGGTCAGAGATACAGAGGCATAGGGCATAGGTTGGAGAATACCTACGGAGAGGGAGATTGTGTTCCTGTGGTAGACGCAGAACAAGAGGAACCTGTGGTAGATGCAGAACAGAGAGAGCTAGTAGTGGACGCAGAGCAAATGGCAGACGAGGATGGAAAAAGAATTGTGGATATGCTCCTCAAATCAGTGCAGGATTTGTCGACGCAGATTGAGGTGATGGGGTAGAGATTCATGGCAGTAGAGGCCAGATAGCGGGAGAGCCCACGAGTTTTTCAGATCGGTGAGGGATCAGGTGCATCCCATCACTTGCCAGAGCAGCGTGATACTGCGCAACAAGGGGCCTCACATGCCCCTACACGCTCTACCATGCCCACCTTCTTAGGCGCAGACACGGGGGCCGCAGTCCAGTAGGAGGCAGAGCCGGGGTATATGGGCGATTATTTTGCAGAGTACCAAGCCTATGGGTAGGAGTTCAGGGAAGCCCTCTCATTTAGAGGATTTGTTCAGCTCCAGCGGGATAGCAGACCCTGCAATCATCACAGAGGGTACCGACATTACCATGATGGTGACACCCACCGTGCAGCGAGCAGATTCCACTTTCCTATGTTTGATGGCTCATCAAACAGTTCGGCGAAGTCTTGGGTGGAGAAGTTGGACATTTATTTCCAGCTTAACCAAATGTCGGAGGTAGAGGCCATCAAGGTGGCAACGTTGCATTTGGATGGCGAGGCCCAGGATTGGTGGTTTCATGGGATGGTTACATTGGGGCACTCGACAGTGACATCATAGGCAGAGTTTACCAAGAGACTGATGGAGCGATTTGATCGGAGGGATCCAGAGCACCATTTCGTTGAGCTGACGAGGCTCAAATAGACAGGGAGCCCAGAGGCCTACATTGCAGATTTCTTGAGGGTCTGTGATGGTGCCAGACCTCTCCATGGCATGGAGGGTCTATATGTATGTTGAGGGGTTAACAGAGCCACTTTGGGGTCTAGTCCGATCCACTAGACCAGCTACGCTCCAGGACGCTATCAGTAGGACCCGGGACTTACAGGATGTCTTACCCAGGACCTGGACACCTTACCCCTAGAGACAAACTTTTCAGTCTAAGGGGGAGGATGTGAGGATTCCTCCTCCAAAGGGGAATCCAGGATGAGTACAGCTTGACGACGATGCCAGGAGGGAGTTGAAGAAGAAGCGGTTGTGCTTCACCTGTCAGGAGCCATGGGCAACAGGACATAGATGTGCTGCTGGCAGAGCACATTTTATTGAGGTCTTCTTCGAGAGCAGCGGAGAAGAGGATGATGAGAAGGATGTGGAGGTAGGAGATAGCCATGCCATACAGGGACCTATGCCACCTCCACCACCACCAGCAGATGGTGCATCTTTTGCACCCACCGGAGGGGCCCTTGCAGCATTGCGAGAAGTTCCCAAGTATCTGAACTACGTGTACGAGGGAAAGTACGTGCCAACGCGTATCAGTTTTGGTTAACAGTGGGGCCACCCACAACTTCATCGATACACAGATGGTTGAGCGGAGAGGTATACAGACAGAGAGCTTCAATGGGTTTTTAGTTTTCGTCCCAGGAGATCAGACTATGATGTGTGCTCGAGTTCCAGAGCTATCAGTGACAATGGGCACCTACACATTGACTGACCACTTTTTTGTGGTCGATATTCCGGACACCAACATGATACTGGGTGTTCAGTGGCTCATCACTCTAGGGAAGGTCACGACAGATTGGAAGACCCTGGAGATGGAGTGGGATGATGAGAAGATAGGGAGGCATGAGAAGATACGGGGACAACAAACATATCTGCCTCAGACTATTTTGGCTCATTGGATGGAGGCAGTCTTCCGAAAGGGAGACATAGAGTGGGCAGTAGAGCTGCATGCATCAGAAGCAGGGACTACAGGGCGGACAATACATCTGGAGATACAGTCCATCCTTGATCGGTATGCCATAGTGTTTGGGAAGATTCTGCCAGGAAAGCCACCGGACCGAGGGTTTGAGCACACTATCGAGCTTGAGCAGGGCATCCAAGCAGTGATCACCACCCCCTATAGGCACCCCAAGGCCTATCGAGATGAGATTAAGTGGGCTATCCAGGAGTTGTTGGCTCTTGGGCACATTCGACCAAGCACGAGTCCTTTTGCTTCTTCTGTGGTGTTGGTGAAGAAGAAGGACAATACATTGAGGATGTGCATTGACTACAGGGTGAGGACTGATCACAACAACCTCAAGTTCTTTTTGAAGCATAAGCAGCTACAGGAGAGGCAGCAGAAGTGGATTAGTAAGATCCAAGCATATGACTTTGACATTGAGTATGTTAAGGGTAAGAACAACGTGGTAGCAGATTCCCTTTCATGTAGACCAGCCACATTGTCTCTTATGAGCTTGGATATAGATTGGAGGGCTCGACTCTTAGTAAAGTACTCCAAGGACAGGTTTGCATGTGAGGTTCTGGATGGGCAGGTGGTAGATGATAGGTATAGGCTGGTCGATGAGATCTTCTATTACAGGGACCGGATCTTCTTGACTGAGGGGTCTCAGCTCAAGAAGAAGATACTCCAGGCATCACATGATTCACCTTTGGCAGGACATCAGGGGTTTACCAAAACAAACAGGGCCATTAGAGAGAGGTTCTCATGGAAGGGCCTCAAGGAGGACGTACTCCAGCATATCCAGGAGTGCGATGTTTTCTAGAGGAACAAGGGAGAGATGAGCCATCCTGCGGGTTTATTACAGCCTCTTCCCATTTCGAAGGGGAGATGGGAGAGTATTTCGATGGACTTCATCACAGGGTTGCCCATGGTACAGGGCAAGGATTGTATCTTTGTCGTCGTTGACCGACTGACAAAGTACGCACATTTTTTTGCCATATCCGCACACTATACGGCAGCACAGGTGGCCGAGTTGTTCTTCTGAGAGATCTTCAGGCTACATGGTCTTCCTAAAACCATTTTCAGTGACAGGGACAGGCGTTTCATGGGTGGGTTTTGGCAGGAGCTTTTTCGGTTGGTGGGGATGGAGTTGACACCGAGTACCAGTTATCACCCACAGATGGATGGGCAGACATAGATAGTTAACAAGTGGCTAGAGGGCTACTTGCGTAACTATGTCAGTGGACAGCAGCGAGCATGGCTGAAATGGTTGCATCTGGGGGAGTATTGCTACAATACTTCACATCACATGTCCATTGGTATGTCACCATTCTACACCTGATATGGGTATCGTCCTTTATCTTTTGTTGATGTGATGTTTGGTGATAGCAGGGCTCCTAGAGCCAAGATTTGGATCCAAGAGAGTCAGGATATCCTTCGAGTTCTCAAGGATAACATAGCTACAACACAGAACCAGCAGAAGCTGTATGCTGACAAGGGTCAGGTGGAGAGGCAGTTCGAGGTAGGTGACATGGTCTACCTATGATTACAGCCATACCGACAGTCGTCATTGAAGCAGAAGGGGGCTGAGAAGCTCAAACCCCGCTTTTATGGGCCATACAAGGTGATACGCAAGATTTGATAGGTTGCATATGAGTTGGAGCTGCCCCAAGACAGCAAGATTCATAACATTTTTCATGTATCATGCCTGAAGAAGGCATTGGGGCAGTAGGTGACAGTGACAGATGAGCTACCACCCATGGATGATGAGGGGCATTTGGTATTGCAGCCGTAGGCTATCATTGATACAAGGGAGAGGCAGCTGCGGAGTAGGATGGTCCGGGAATTCTTGGAGAGGTGGAAGAATTTGCCGGATGAGGATGCCATTTGGGAGAGTGAGTAGATCTTACAACATCCATCACTTCAGTTGCTTGAGGACAAGCAACATTTTGCCGGGGGAGACTGAAATATTCCTAATTAGCCATGGCTAATTGGAATATTCGATTTTTGCCTTCTATAGTTATTTGTAAATAAAAAGTGAGGAAGGGGGACATAACTCACTTTTATAATAAAAAGTCACTTCCTAGTAGCACAACATTGTGGCTTAAAGGGGAGTCAAGGGGGCCAAAAGGGGATGCAGAAATGGAGCCCATGCAGACACATGGAGGAACTGCGCAAGAGGAAAGGAACACATGGAAAGAGGGGAATCACACAGGAGGAGGTGAGCCTTGGGATTAAGAGAGGCAAAAGATATAAAATAGAAACGAGCCCCCTCTTTTTGATCATTCTGGTTATGAGCATTTGTGATAGTCATTTCGACTTAGAGCACGCTGGCTGTTTAGCTAGTTTGCAGCACTATTTAGTGCATTGAGTGTCTTCGTTCGAAGATCTCACCCTTAGCCCCGGGGGACTTCGAGTGCCTGCTTGGGCAAGGTATTTCCATTGGCATTCCAGCAGTAGTTTCCTCAGCATTTCAGCATCTGTTTCATCAGCGTCTTTGAGAAACTGAGCAGAACCCCAAGGGGGTGATTTTCAGGGGTCGACCATTTTAGAAAAGCTTTCTGGGTTTTTTCTGGGTTTTTTGAGTAGAGTCTGATTCCAGAATTTCAGCCTTTTCTGAGGATGGGAGCAGCCCCAAATCCTCATTCGATTTCTAGCAACAACAATAGCACGACAGTTTTTCAGCAGCTGGGACGCAGATCAGTGTGAGGCCATTCCAGGAAAGATTTATGGGTTTTTTTGGGTTTCTTGAGTAGAGCCTGAATCCAGAGTTTCAACTTTTTCCGAGGAGGGGAGCAGACCCAAATCATCATTTGTTTTCTAGCAGCAGCAGCAACACAACAACAGCATCCACGCAAAGAGGCCATTCTTGTCATTCTGAGAGTATTTCTTCACCTGCCTTGTGCAAGTCGAGGTGCCATTTGTCTAATCACCTCTTGTACTCATTTATTGCTCAGTATAATAAAATGGCTTAGCATTTCTCGCTACATTTATTGTTTATCTGCTTATATTTCCGATTTACATTATTATATGTTGTTCCACTATTATTTCATCACTTCTGGGTTATCATATCATTTGCACATATTTGGTTGGAGTTTTTGTTGGGGTTTGAGGAATATTCTGGGTTAGGAATATTACAATAATCCATGTAGTTTCTATCACCTTCATATTAAAGGTAAAATCCAAATACGAAGAACATTAACTCACTTAAGTAACCATCCATTTAAGCATCAATCCACCTAATCCCCCAAATAATAGACTTCGCCTTTTATATTATATTCAAGAAAAGTCAAAATGTGAATGGCTCGTTAACAAAAGCATTCATTTCTTCTCATGAACAAGAATATGGCTTTCACCTTTATTCTTTGTTGCCTTAATTAAATCTTATGATTTAGGCAACATAACCCACTTTTCACAGTGTTCGCATGCCTTCCTTTTATTTGTGCATGTAACCCTATTTTTTGGGTAACCCTTTGGATTTAAAGGAAAAAAAAAAATGTATTTATAGAGGAAAATGCTAATTTGTAACAATTTTCAAATGCTTCATCCTTACCCACTTCATGTAATCCAATAATGGGTTTTAAACTCAATGGAGGTTGTAATCAAGAACTGCAAGAACCGAGCAATATGGTAATTCAAGATTGAATAGTTGGCTTTGCAACTTACATTGATGGTTTGTTTGGGTTTGACATCATTGTTGATCCGAACTTAAACAGGAACACAACAAAATACAGAGATAACCATATACACAAAGATGCAGCGGAAATAATACTTCATTTCATTAATGGAAAATACTGAAATATGCTTACAACCATAAATGGAAATAAACTAGCTAGGGCGATGGTAGCTTATCTCTGAGAAGAGATGTGGCAGCTACATGCCTCTGAACTGTGTTACAATGAGGCTCGAAGGTCTATTTATTATTGAGAAACAATAGAAAACCCTTTACATCCCAAAACCTAACCCTAGAAGATGAAATGCCAAATTGTGGGCCTCGTTTTGGGGTGAGTTGGACAGCCAACTTTCCGGGGTCGCGAATTGGTCATATTATCTTCGTTTGACGCGCATGATAGCCCGTTGGAAATATTTCTCTGAGGACTACGATGGAAAGGACGTTTTTTTTTATAGAAAAATCGCTAGCAGTAGATTTCCCAAAAAACGTCGTTTAGGGCCTCAAAATGGCTCCGGAAGTTTAGGACCCAAAAAACTGCTAAAAACAGTAAATTGTGCTATAATGAAGGAAACTAAAAAACTGAAAGAAACAGTTGTGGGGGTCCAAATGGGATAGGTGGGTGGCCACCAACATCCACCTAGATCAATTGTGCTTATTATCTAGCTTTTAGCTTCATGGTTTAGTGTGTCCTTGCATAGATTATTCTCTCTTTTAAATTCAATGAATGTTGAACAATGATCCCCTTTAATTAATTGGAATATCCTAGTCAGATGATTAAAATTCTTCTTTGTAATGGTGATTAAAATATTAGTGAATTTTATTTTTTAATGGAGTTTGAGCCCCATGTTGGATCAAAGAGGCTAGACCTTATCATGATACCATATGGTTATGGTTACCTTGGTATTCTGACTACCAAAATAGCCAAATTGTCCTTGTCTAAAAACTTAAGTATTGGTGTGACTTTCTAGTAAACCAATCAAGTCCATCTTGTTGGACCATCTCAATGTTGTATGCTTGGTTACTTGGTACCACAATAGATTGATGTCTTGTTTGTTTAACTAACTAATCAAGTTCCACCATGTGGACCAATGAAATTGTGCCTTGTGCCCACTAAATTTGAAGGCACATAAGACACAAGGGAACGAGACATCAACAAGGTTTATCAATTGAATGAATAAGTGGAACAACGTTAGCAGGATACATGTACCAATCACTAAGTGTCTCACGTAATCTCTACCAAATATGTAAGATCATAGAGCCAATCATCATTGAGGTCCATAAATAATGGCAAGGTTAATGGAGATATGCCAATAGGTTGATAAGCCTATGGTTGAGAAATGAGGATTACTCTTATTGTTGGCCTGACAATCAAGTCAAAGACTCGGGTCAACCAAGAATGATGATATCTTAACATAGAGGATTGTGATGCTTTATGGTCTAACAAGCCCATGCATTGATTAATGGCAATGAGATCAGCCACCTACGAATATAGAGGACCAATGAAAGTTGTCCATGTCACCATACCAAATTGTACCATGTGGCAAGGAAATGAAGCATTGTAATATGGTGAAAAAAAGGAAATATAATCTTATTAGAAAATACATAATTAAGTCAACGGTATAAGGTCAAATTGGAGCGTGATTATCATTAAAGAGATAATCCCCAATGATCGATAGCCTGGTGAGTGAACACTTAGAAATAAATTCTAAGTGTCAGGGTCATAAAGAATATTATACCCCTTTATACCTAAGAGTGTGCTAAGGGCTGATGCATGTTAAACATATGCCAATTACAATGTGACATGTGTCATGGTAAATTAAATGAGTATATGCTACGTGGGTATGGAGATGAAGATAAAATAAGAGTGATGTTTTTGTGATATGGTTTGATATCGTGTGTACCAATTATCGATAACCACATGTCAAAATAACTACATTGGGAAATCGTAATCTTGACCACCTACATGGGAAAAATTATCCACCATATTCCATGTGTTAATTTTACCATCCTAGTAAGAACAAGTCATTGTAACATGTTAGTAGAATGTGTAGACCATCCAAGATTTACCATATGGCCGTTGATGCAATAAACAATATTGTTGAAGGACTAGATTAATTTTGAGATTATATATGTCTTATAATTAAGTGGTGGTGGTATCTCAAAACCCTTATTGGTTCAGGTGAACTAAAAATAACCTCAAACGAAGTACCATGAGCATCATCAACATAAGTGGTCCAAGAGAGGTGCTTAGTCACACCATCGCTCCTATCAACAACCTCCATGTCATACTTCTTCAAAATAATTATCAATTTATCGGCTTCAAGCTTAAGACCCTATTTACAACACTACAATCCTCGAATAGTCTTATCTTTCTAATCTATCTAAAGCAACAAAATATCCTAATATTTCCTAAAACGTTGGTACTTATCTAACAATCAAACATTATTTGCCTGAAGGGGAGAAACTTCCTAAGAAAGCTCATAAATTGATACCTATAACAAAGAAGCCTCATTTTCTAACTAGGCATTGGCTTTCTCCAACATGTTAATCCTCTTCTTAAGACCTCTATTTTGTGTCCACAATTGATAAATAGTAATATGCAATGCAACAACTTCTTCATGAAGTTGATCATGATATCCCCCCAATTTCTTCGAAATCAAATCAAATATGCCCATACTTCAACTTCTTCAAATCTACACTCAATAGATTTTAAATAAGTCCATTGACTCTATCTACTTATTGATTCTCAGCGATGTCAAAAAAAAAAATCACTTAACATTCAATCAATGCACTTATCCAACATCAATATTCCGGCACACTACAAGGAGAACACGTTGTAGTGAAATTTTTTATGGAACCTCCAAAAAAACTTATCCCTTCTCTATTTCTAAAAGAGGTTGCTAGTGGAGGTAGGCAAAGGTTTTTATAGAGGTTTTCTACAACATTGTTCCTAAATTGTCTAAACACATTAGTACACTCTTAAAATTAATGCATAGGTGCTAAAATAATATGGTGCCTGTTACACAGTAAAATGTCACTGCCATCATGTCAGTCTCCCCACTGTGTTGTGAAACCACATTCACCTATGCTCATGCTCCTCAAAATGGCTAAAAAACCCTCTTTGCCTAAGTTAAATGAATCATCGCGTCCGATCGGATGATTCCGCGGGTGTTCGACGTCGGCTCATTCATTCACATGCCGTGGATTGTACCTATAGTACCTTGAGGACCATCGTCATCATTGGTGGCCCCTCTCGCGTCTGTTAACAGCTCTCATTATTGGCTGGTAATCAGACGATGTTCAAGCATGTTCGACTTCGACACATATATTCACATGTTTGAACTTGTACTTTGTTCGGATTCGGATGGAGCGCAAGACCCTGGTTCCAGTCCATTATGGACCAGGTTGCGATTTTGTGGGACATCATTACATGGCTCATTGATGGATGGCTGTGACCATACCTGAGTCCTCTTAAGGATGGCTGCGACCATACCTCTTATCATTATGGTCTTCTTAGCCGGGTGGCTGCACAGACCCTTGTTCTATATGTCTTTTGGATGGCTGCGCCCATGCCTAGACTACATGTAATTGACATATCAGTTGTATCCGCCTGCAGGTTCTCTCCAGTGGTGTTCCAGTCCAGCAGTCTTGTAAAGCATTTCACCCCTCCCACTCTCTCGGGCTTCATGCTTTAGGGGGCATCTGTTACACAGTAAAATGTCACTGCCATCATGTCAGTCTCCCCACTGTGTTGTGAAACCACATTCACTTGTGCTCATGCTCCTCTAAATGGCTAAAAAACCCTCTTTGCCTAAGTTAAATGAATCATCGCGCCTGTTAATCAAATAATCGCGCTGACAGGCGGAGGCTAGTGTATCTGATGCGCTGCCAGCGCGGAAGCACACGTCTTTTCCGCGCTGGTCCCATTTTACGAACAGCGCCCCCTCCGTTTGTCCTTTTCGTGCTGACCGGACCTCTTCCACATAGGTTTGCGATGTCAGCACGGCAGTGCATGAGTTTTTCGCGCTGATCCTGTTTGAGCGAATTTGTTCTAACAACCAGCCTTCCAGACCCATCCAGAACTGGTTGTTAGCATTGTTGAGGTCGCCATCCTTTCTCTGGCATGTCTGTTCGACTGACCATCCTCTTATCTTGGAGGAAAGCTCATCCTTTACCTATTCATGGAGACTCCTTCTCCTTTATAAGCCTCCTCCATTGCCCATGAGCAGCTAGTTTTGGAACATATAGACTTTGATTGAGGAATTCTTAGTGCATTTAGTGCTGCTCTTTGTAGGCATTTGGTGTGTTGTGTGAGGATTGCTTTGAGCTTGAGGAAGGTCATGAGCTTGTTGCCTTGTATGTGAGAGAGAGACCTTTTGGCTTGGGAGATTTGCTCCAAAGGTGAATGCTTGGAAGATATGCTGGCTGGACCCTCTAGAGAAGGACTCAGCGTCAGGACTTCGGTTGTACCTTACTCTATTTTCTA
>APFE030384949.1:164865-188439 GCA_000404065.3 Pinus taeda
CTTTGGCTGTATGGCTTCACTAAGAAGAACCAATAAGCATCCCATGTTAAACTGTTGATTCCAGCGATTAATCTTCCGTTTTTCTCCAGCTCCGGGTAGCATGAATGCTCCAACATCTTTATCACTGTTAACTGACCTGGAGTACATTGGGAAATCATATTAGACAAATAAAGCGTATTATTTATCAATTCAACCAAATTTCCAGTGGTTGCTTTGCATCTGAAAATCGCTCTTTCTGCCTTCATTAGCTGTGATTGCCATTCTATGAATAATATTTCTTTGTGCGATTCCAGAATTCTCGATAGATTAGTCACCTGGCCTTGATCGGAATCCTGCCATTCTATAAAATTTGTCAGTGTTTCTTCGGCCTGATCCAAATCGGTCCTTGCTTTTTCTACTTTTTCGCTTATGGATACTACTAATTCGCACAATGGTTCTGCTTGTGTAATTTGCTGACATAGGAGCTTAACCTGATTAATCAATGCCTTATTTAACTGAAGCGCTTCTGCTTTGAATTCGTCTACCTGAGGGAGCTTTTTCATTTGCTCCATTTGAGTGGTCAATTGAGCGATTTGCTCATCTTTTGCTTTCATTGTTCCCTCAGTCGATATTCTTAATTGCTCCAATGCCGCCGATAGCTCCTTTTGTCTTTGGATTGCGCCCTCATCAATCCTTTGTTTCTCCTCTTGTAATTGCTTAGTCAGCTGATGGTTGCTCTATTGCTCCACTAGCAATTCCTGCTCTGCCTGTTCTGTCTTCTACTGAACTTCCGATAATTTCGCCTGTAGCGAAGAGATGTCTTGATCCTTCGCTTTCAATAAACTGCTCACCTCCGATGCTTTTTCAATGGTTGCCGCCGAATATGCTCCAGCGTATTGCGATAGCTTGGTTAAGTCATCGGAGGGGTCAAATTCCTCTTTCCACACAACATTGCCCGTCACTGTTAATTTAGGGAATAGAGAAGGTTGATCAGCTCTTCTCCTTTTCCTCTGTCGCTTTACAACAGCTTTATGCTTAGGGCTATAAAATACATCCAAAGGGGGAATCTCTTCAATTTGCAAAATGATTTCACCCGATGGATCTTTAGGAATTATCTTTGTTTCTTTTCATTTGGGTAGGTCGTTGGTTTCGCCCGAAACCGGTTTCGATGTCGCTTCCTATGTGTCGCCTTCTTTAGAAACCTCATCATCTTTCGAGCACTCTAGGTTGCTGATGATTGTACTGAATTGCTGCCATTGCTGGAGCAAATTCGGATAAACCAGTGTATCATCATTATTTTTAGAGCTGCTCTCTTCTTGGGCTTTCACCTGGGCTTCTTCTTGTCACTGCACATTTTCCTGGGTCACTTCCTGCCTCTGGCTATGTACTTCCTCCTGCTGCTTTGATGTAGTAAGAGGTGGCGTATTACTTCACTGCTCAGGCTCGCTTGATCTTGTTGTCGTTGGAACAATCGCTAACAGGTCTAGAGGCAGAGTTTGCAACCTCTGTTCTCTAATTCTGTTAAATTCGACTAGCCCTTCATCGTTGTACACATTTCTGGCATGCGACTTAACTTGATACAGTGATTCGGCTGATGCAAACAAATCCTCGAATCTGTCTTCTTTGTGCTCGACCTTGGCCAATATGGCCTGGTCGAGCGCATTGTAAGCGATCTTCCTCGGATCATACTGCCTGCTTGGCAGAGTAGCTAGAGTGAGCGAATTTATTTTCCCAGCTTCCTTCTCTGCATGTTTGATATCATGCAGGGTATAAATTCCAATTCGTAAGGGAAAAGAGGGCCAAACATGTTTTTACGCTTTTTTCAGGGTCTGAGTAACCCCATCAGCATTGATATGATAAGCTACTTCCCTGGCAAGTAACTTATCGGGGATGTAAAGTGGGAGCACATGCGGCCTGGCCTGACTGCTAAAAACTCTGATGTAGGTGAATTTCTCCTCCCCAAACCAACTTGCTACTGCGGTCAAATCTACCCCTGCTTTCTCAGAAATCTTCGGGGCAGGCTTATCAAAAATGGAATAATGAATTGGAAACATAAAACCGTTGCAGATTTGATAAAGATGGTGCTTATAATTAGTCTTCCAGAACTTTTGATAATATATGTGAATGGGTGTGGGGTCTTGCGACGTCCACCTCCATCCAATCACAGGAAACTCAGAATTAAAACACAACAGATCCATCACATAGGCGCTGTAATAAAATGGCGGAATGAACCTCTCTGTGACGCGAGAGTTAAACCTGAAATCGAGAATGGCTTTGGCTAACTTGCCGGATAATATAACCGCCCAATCCATAATTTCGCCACTACATGCCACCTCCATTAAGGGGACCATTTCTATGGAAAAATTGGCGGAGTCATGCAATCCCCATAGCCTACACAACATAATTCCAGCATAGTAGTAAGGAGAACATAGGGAGTCGACTAAGTACTTACCCGAGGATTCATGCTTGTGCTTTGCTGGATTTTTTCTCCAGCCTCGAATTGGTTCAGACTCGGTCTTGTTCTCTGCTCGAAATTTCTCCAGGAATGCCCCATTATATTTTTTCTCTTCTGCAGGTAGGTGATACATTTGTCTTAGATCTTCAGCTCGAAAAGAATCGAAAATCCTCCCGTCCGCAGTGCTAAACAATCTGTTGGTAATTGGGAGCTCTTGGATTGCCCACCTTACCACATCCGTATATGGGAGAATTTGCTCCCGGGCCGCTATTCTGTGCAGAAAGGAGTTGGCCAAGTCTTTTAAATTGGCGTCAAATTTGCTGGTACTATCGCATGAGATTTCTATCCCGGTCACCTTTGGCTCTTCGGCTTCAATTAAATTATATGTTCCTTGCCAAGTGGTCCTGGTAAGTCCTAAGCAAGTCGTATCTTATATAAGCCCCTTTTTCTTACCGCTTGGATAAATAACAGTTTGCCCTGCGTCTGGCGAAGCAGTAGGCATTATAGTCTTCTTGGACTTCTTTCCCATCCCACTTAATTCTGTCTCTGCAGAAGAATCCTACACAGAGCGAAAGATAGGCATAACACAGGAAACTATAACATGAATTGAACAGAATGAAGTATATATATTTGGATGCATTCATAGCGATAAATTGACTTAAGGTGGCCTTGGGATCAAATCCGTGGATAGATCGCAAGCTTGCTGTTCTCATTAAATGATCGTTACAGCCTGTCAATCTCATTAATACCAGTCGTTTCGGTTAATGGCCGAATGATTTATTTGAAGCATGCTTTGGGTGATTTGGTGGTTGAATGCGGATGAGCGACTTTTCAAAAGATATTGCCTTAATTACGAATAAATCATATTAAACTGCCTTTATGACTTTTACTTTGAAAACTGCGCTTTTTACCCTTTTCGCAATCGGGCATCAGGGAAATCCTAAGTTATTGCTTTGGTTTCGTTTGGAATCCCCGATCGCCGATAGCGATATCGCATCGCGTCGGGAATAGTGAGTAGGGCCGTTTAGAATGAGGGCATGGTGAGTCGCTGATCACCGATAGCGATATCGCATCGCATCGGGCGAGGGAGAGCTTATTTGCACTTTAAGTATTATCGCCGATTGCCGATTTCGCATTGCATTGGAGCAAGGGTTGTTAATTGTGTTACTTTATGCTTTGCCGATATTCGATAGCGATTTCGCATCGGCGAAAATCAAGATGTCCCTTAAGCTATGTTCTCTTTGTTATTGCGATATGCGATCTTACGATTGCTTTATCGCAATGACAAAGATAAATCATTTTATGTTGGGGTTTTTTGATTTGTTTTATTGAAAGGCCTTTTAATAATGTTTTCTTTTATTTCTTCGGGCCCTTTTGAAATAGAACTTTTACCAATTTAAAACAAAAATTAAAAAGGGACCCATTTCACATTATAGTTGTAGAATAGTAATGATATGAAATGGGGGTTGTTGTATGGCACAACAATTGGCGATTCGCTGGAAGAAGCAGTTATCTCTGAAAAGTATAGAAATACTTAAACTTTTTCAAAATAGAAATTTTATTCAAAAGGGAAAAATTCTAATATAACTAGGTATAGTTGCATTCTATACAAAACAAAATTTTCTTTGCTAATTTCCTCTTTTGTTAAAAATAAAGACATTCTAGATTTTAAATTGGCGTTTGTTGGTTGGTATTGATAAAACAGAGAACTTTTCCAAATCAGCTATTAAAATTAACTCCTTTGTCATAGGTAGAGCCTCTGCTACCAGTAAACGTCCATAGCTTCAGCAGGGATACCTTTAAACCATATCATTGTCTATTGTCCCATTTACTTCAGAGCACGATTAACAGAATGAATTCAAAATATGTTTTTTCACATTTTGTATTTCTTTTCTTTTTCTGCAATTTTGTAGGATAAAAAGTCATTGCCCTGGTGTGGTGGCCAGTTAAGTGACAATGCCATTCACTGGTAGTAATCTAACTGAACAAGCTGGCTCGTGATGAGACCCCTTGTCTTACAATTGAAGCCATTACCTTGTTTTGGTATGCAGTATTGGTAATGTCGGCTAAATTATTTTCCTATGAACATGGTAAGCAGGCTTGTAATAAGACCTCTTAACTTTTATATCCAGTATTCTTGGAATTACACCCTGAATAATCATGAACTTGGGTAAATGGGATAGACAATTTCCTTCTTAAGATAGGATGGATGACAAGGTAAGAGTTGGAGATGCTGAGTCTAGATTGGCTCCTATTTAATATTAATAACCCTTTTGTAACCAATTTGAAAAATCTAAAAAGATTTACAAGATTTATAAACTTCAAGAGGGGTTCACTAGGATCGTAGTGTAGTTTCAGAATGCAATTATAACTAATTTCCTAGAAATCATTCCTTTTGTTTAATACTTCTATTTATTTAAAAGTAAATATCACATTGCTTGTTTTGAGAAACTCTTTGAATACAACAAAGGTCAAATAGAAAATGCCTTACAGTTTTATTTCCTAATGTTGCTACAAACTACAAAAATGCTATTGAAAGGAGAAGGGGTTACCTCCTCAATTGAAAAATTTCTTTAAGATCAGACCATTAACAAGGAGAGAATCTCTCAACCCTGATAAATCTTGTAGCATGAAGGTTGAATGGCCAATATTTTCACAGATCTGAAATGGTCCAAGCCACATCTTCTGGAACTTGGTGTGTTTTCCTTTATCTTCATGGGCTTTGTCCCATTTCAGGACTAAATCACCGACTTGAAATTGCTTAGAACCAGATGAAATTGAATCAAATGATGACTTGATGATCTGCTGATGTTTCGCATGAATGATTTTGGCCTTTTCTCTTTCTTCTTCCAATTTTAGGATTTGGTCATGTCTAAACTGTAAGGAAGAAGAAGGGCTTTATTCAATAAATTGAACTAGGGCTAGAGAGGGAAGAATAAGATTTGTTGGTAGTACAGCTTCTTTCCCATAAACAAGTTTAAATGGGGAGGAACCTATAGAAGCTTTTTGTGTTATCCTGTCAGCCCATAATGCAAATATTAAAGATTTGTGCCAGTTCTTGTGATTCTGTTCGATAGTTCGCTTGATAATTTTGATAAGGTTTTTGTTTGTAGATCGGCCAAACCATTGCCCTGAGGATAATAGTTAGCAGAATATTTGAGTTTGAAACCTCTTTTGATTGCGAAATCAAACATAGCATTGCCTGAAAAGTAAGATGCATAATAAAAAACAAGAGCATTCGGGACACCAAACCTGGTAATAATGAATTGATCTATGAATTCAATAATGGCTTCAGAGTTTGTTGTCTTTAACGGAATCGCTTCAACCCAATTGGTAAAGTAATCAGTAGCAGTAAGGATATACTTGTGATGTTTGGAAGAATTAGGAGTAATTTCTCCAATAATGTCCAATCCCCATTGCTCAAATGGCTGTTCAATGTTGACCGGTTGCAGAAGGAAGGCTGATTCTTTTGTCTTCCACTTGAAGTTTGACAATTTCGGCATTTCATCACATATTCATGAGCATCTCTAAACAGAGTGGGCCAGTAATACCCAACATGGATGACTTTGTGAGCTATGGTATCAGCTCCGAAGTGGACTCCTGCTGGTCCGTCATGCAATTCCTGCAAGACCCTTTGTGCTTCCTGTTTTTCAAGGCATCTTAATAAAACGGAATCATAATTTTGCCTAAAAAGAACATCATCAATAATGGTAAAATTTTTTGCTTTCAATCTTATAGCCCTTTTGTTTTTGTAGGACAAGTTGGGAGGTGCATATCCATTTTTCAAGTAAAATATTAAATCAGCATACTGTGATTCAGAGTCAATGATACTTATCTGGTTGATGGATTCAGATTGATCTGTATCGCTTGATTCTGAAATGTTGGATGCTCCTGCCAATAACCTGCAAAAACCTTGGCCTCTAACAATCTTTGCTGGTCTGATATCAAGGTCATATTCTTGAAGTGTTGTTACCCAATTTTCCCTTTTTCTCCCAGTTCTCTTTGGATTAATAGTTGTCTAACTGAGGAGAAAGGAACTATAACCTTTGTATGGGCTTTTAAAAGGAAGGGTCTGTAATGTTTGACCGCTTTATATACGCAAACGCTTTTTTTCTACTTCAGAATAGTTTAATTCTGCACCTTGAAGATTTGAGCTATAGAATGAAATCGGTGCTTCCAAATTGTGATCGTTGATCTGTGTAAGTACTGCAGCATAAGAGTAATCGGATGCGATGGTATACAATGTAAAATGATTAGAAAAATTTGGGGTATTTAGAGCTAGGGCATTGATTATTGATTGTTTGATTAGTTCAAATGCTTCCTTTTCTGGCAATCCCCATTTGAAGACCGAATTTTTATTAATCATAGTTTGAAGTGGTAAAATAATCTGAGAAAAATCTGGAACAATCTTTTTACAAAATTGATTTGGCCTAAAAATGACTGCATGGATTTCTTATTACGAGGAAAAGGGATTTTAGAAATTTCCTTAATCCTGTCTGGATCAATATAGATGCCATCTTTAGATACAATAAAGCCTAGGAGCTTACCTTGATCAAGAGCGAAAAAAGATTTCTTAGGGTTTAGAGAAATACCGTATTTCTTACAGCGTTGAAAGATTTGATTCAAATCATGCAAGTGATTGGATCTCTCTTTTGAAAATACAGTAATGTCATCTAAATAAACGACTACTGTTCTATTAATTAACCCTTTGAAAGCGATATCCATCGCTCTTTGAAAAGAGGCTCCTGCATTAATAAGTCCGAAAGGCATTTTCTGATATGCATATGTTCCCCACTTTGTTCTGAATGTGGTTTTGAGTCGGTCATCGGGATGGACCAAAACTTGGTTATACCCTGAAAACCCGTCCAAGAAGGACATTAACTCTGAGCCTGCCACTGATTGGAGTATCTGCTCCATAGTGGGTAATGGGAAATTATCTTTTAGACTTGCCTTATTTAAATTCCTGAAATCAATACAAATCCTTATGTCGCCATTTTTCTTTCTGACTGGTACCATATTGGAGACCCAGTTTGAGTGTCGTACGGGAAAAATAATCTTAGCTTTCAAGAGTTTGTTGAGTTCCGACTTTATTTGACCCTCTAAGTTTGGGTGTACTTTTCTCAACTTTTGTTGAACTGGTTTCTGTTCGGGAAGCATTGGGATAGTGTGTTGAATAATAGATGTGTCATATGTTTTTAGATCATCATATCTCCAAGCGAAAACATGTTTATTCTTTGGTAACAGACTAATAAATGCTTCCTTTTCATCTATGGAAAGTCCTAATCCTAAATTAATGTTTTGAGGATTTTGTTCGGTGCCAAGGTTTATTAATTCAAACCTTAAGGTAGAGCTCTGAAGCTTTGTATTACACAGGTTTGAACCTGTCTTTAATATCGTAAAGATCTTCAAGATTCACTACGCGCTTAGGGATTGAGTTTTCCTCATGTTTACCTTGCATTTGAGTATCGTGCTCATCTTCCTCAATGATTTGATTGTCATAGGAATTTTCAGAGGTTAGAAATTGTAAAATGTCATCATCGTGGTTAAACACTCTCCAATTGGTTATGTTGTCAGGAATGGATGGCCTAAAAAGTAATTCTACTTAAAACCTATCTGGACTATAGTCTTCGGAAGGGAGTAGCTTGGAAGCGACATTGGCTAGCAAGTCGGCTGCCGAATTTTGTGACCTGGGAATGGAAGAAATATTGAATGCTAAAAAATGGGATGTTAGCTCTTGTACCAGCGATTGATAATGCTCAAGATGGTTCGAAAGACAATGAATTGTATTCCTTACCTGTTTAACGATAATATCAGAGTCGCCAAAGACCTTTAAGTATTGAACTTTGAGGCCGATCGCTTTGTATAGTCCTTGGACTAGCGCTTCGTACTCGGCTGTGTTATTGGTGCATTCAAATTCTAATCTATAGGACAGCATTGTTTTTTCTCCTTGCGGGATGACCAAAATGCATCCTGCTCCTGATCCTTCAATGGACTTAGATCCATCAAAATATAAAGACCAAAATAATGAATTATCTACAGTTTTTGTTACAACATTCTCAGTAACATTAACGCATTTAGACCTGTCGGTCTGCGAAAAGTTTTCAATTTGTGATGCGAAATTGTTGACTGAGAAAGGAGATGGCTGGGAAATATAATTGCCGAAAAATGACTCGGAAGAATAATTTCCTAGGATATTGTTGTTGAACGCGACTGGTTGATTTTCTTGTTCAAATTCTGTAACAGTGTGGGTCATATGTTTCTCCCGATGAATCTTTATTTGATTGGGCTTGCCCTTATAGGGGAGCCACACATGGGACCAATCGATGGAGATATACCCATGGAGTTTTTCTGACCAATCCCTGCTTAAAATTAACCCATAGAATTCAGGTATATCGGCGACTAGAATATCAATCCTTTGGACTATTCTTGGATCTGCCGATAACCTGATCGTTACAGAGTTTATTTCCCCTAGAACTTGAACTTTAGTTCTATCCAATTGCACAATGTGAATAGAAGACTTCTGGGGTTCTATATTCAGTTTAGAGCAAACTGAAGTAGGCATTATATTTGAGGATGCCCCAGAATCAATTAAGCAGTTGTGTAGATTTCGATTATAAATTTCATAAGTCAAGAGGAAAGGAGGGGTATGGGAGTTTGATCTATCTCCAATCAGAATCATGTTAGTTGCCTCAACTCTACCAGCAGGGGGTTGTCTTGAGTCGCTTGCAGCTTTAGTGGTGGGAAGAGGTGAAGAAGGAACAACGTTAAGTTCTTTGAGTAGTAATCTTTGCTGATGTTTTAATTTACTAAGTTCAAACATGGTGATGTTTGCCTTAGTTTTCTTCATGTCATCGACAATGTTATAATCCATCGAATCAAAAACTACCAATGTCTTAGATGACGAAGGTATAGTAGAGGATGATGGTTGATTGTTAGATACTGTCGCGACTGGCTTTCTAGCGGGTACCTTTTCCTTTACAGTATTGGATCCAGCACTCCTTTTTTTTTGGATTAGCTTGAACGGGTTCGGGAGTACCTTTACTCCTTGTAGTGACGGGAAAGGCTTCTTGCTCAGCGTCAGTATCGGAATTAGGGAGTATAAAGTCCCACATCCCGTGACATTCAACTAATTCCTCTTCTTCTTCTTTAGATGGTGTAACTGTTTCTTCCTCTTCTTCTTCCTCAGGATCCGAGTCTGCATATGATATAACATTTGGAGGTTTGGACTCGGGTTTCTTGAAATTCCTATATGGTTTCTTCATTGAGGATTCTGATACTTGTTTCTTGATCTCGACCATTTCTTTCGACATGTTTTTAAGGACTTTTTGAAGGCCCTCCATGTCATATGGATCCTTAGTAATCTTTTTCTTAGAGTCATCTTTAAAGGACACTTTTTTAGATTTTCTTTCTTCCAAGGCAATTTTCTTTTCTAAGGTGATTAAAATCTTTTCCACAGCGAGTGCTTCCTTCATGTTTTCAGCCAATGTAGGCTGTTTAGCCCTATCGACAAATATGGCTATGTTTGAAGGAAAAGCAGTGATATACCACTCGCTTCTAACTTGTTCGCTTGGCTTATCATCAGTGGGGATTTTGTTCAAGAGTTTGTTGAATCTGGAGTTGAACTCCTTAATGGGTTCTCTTGACTCGATCCTTAAATTGGAAAGGTCATGGACAAGTGTAGCTAAGGATCTGTCATTGCTGTATTTGGTGAGAAATTGTTCCTGGAAGATATTCCAACTCGTGATGGATCCAGAGGGCAAGGAAAAATACCAAGACCCTGCAGATCCTTGTAGTGAATAGGGAAACAATCTTACTACCACATCTTCTTCAGTGACTCCTTTTAAATTGACTGACAGCATAAAATTGTTTATATGTTCTTTTGCCGAAGTTCCGGCATCTGGATTGAACTTGGGTAACCATTTTTCGGGGTAATCAGGTAAAGGATGTAAAGGTGCAGGCATGGTGACTGCACCAGGACTTCTCCATGGTCTTTGGGCCATTTTAGGATTACCAACGATTGCTTGTGGTGTCCCAGGTGCTTGAGGGGGAGGTGGAAGTACAGATTGAAAAGATTGCGATGTTTGAGATGAAGTCCCTTGGTGAACAACGATATGAAGTGGTGAAGTGGGTGTTTGACTTCGTCCAGGTGATGATGAAATGGAAGATGATGGAGAAAAGGTTTCGCTACCAGAACCTTCGGCGGTCTTTTTGATCCTTTTCCTTTCGGGTAAAGGAAACTCGGGTGGTTCAATACCTAGCTTTTTGCTTTGGAGTCTGGTAAGGTGAGGGGGTAAGCGAAATTGCGAAGTCTGACTGCCTTGTGATACTTCAGATCTAGGAGGCGAAATTGAGAAGCCTTGAAGTTTCTAGATGATGGATTGAACTTCAGGGGATTCTGGACTTAAGTGTTTTGAAGTATGAAGTAATTGAGCAGTAGTGGTTGATTCCTCTTCGTCTCGTCTGGATACTGGAGATTCAGAATACGAATGAGATGTCTGAGGAGAGGTGGAGGGTGAATTACTCTTTGAATGGTTTGTAGCTGTTGGCTTACTCGCCATTCATAGCGGATGACCCTCCTTCTAGCACCAGAAATGTTGAGGCCTTGAAAATCACTGCCACAACATTGGGGGATAACCACCGGGTCCGGACCTTAGTACAGCTCCTTTTCCATTTGGGATGGTGGCTCCGACTGGAGATAACGGGACCAGTTTCCCGGTAATAAATAAAAGGGATGAATGGGTAATGAATAGTTTGCTTTTGGTGATAGACGACTAGCTTATTCTATTGACAAAAATAGGGAAAATAATACTAATCCCGGGAACAACTTATTCGTTCAGAATGTAGCGTTAAATAATCTTTATCTATCTAACAGGCATATAGATGACTCTGTAAAATAAATAAGAGATATTCAATCATTTAAAGGTTACTTCATATGAATAATCACAATGAAGCGATAAATACAAATTACTGCATTCACTGTTTATATCATCGATACATATATACGATTGAAAGGGAAGCATGCGATAAACAACCAATAGTGGAATGCATAAAGAATGTTGCGAAAATCACAAATATATATAAGCGATAATAGCGAGAGCGATTTAAACAACAATTCATATAACAAAAATGAGTACAGACACAGATAATAGTACCATGTGAGCTACAGATCAATCCAAAATATCAATCGCTATTCAAAATTCCTTCTTCAACACAGAAATGCTTTTAAACAATGACAGTAGTGCACATTTGCATAAAAACCTTTCTCATTAAATTCAGAATAATTGGTCCAGTTTCATAAAGAATATCCCTGAAGTACAATAGTGCAACTTCAGGGTTTAAGTCATATACAAAACTTTACGACCCTTTCTAAATGCATGAAAGGGTCTATAAATACTACTAAGCTAAAAAAATCTATGAAACAAAATCCTACTAAATTGGTATCAGTAAATGCGATCTATTTTTCTGGGGCGATCTGGCAGTCGGCAATGTGAATCATGACTCAGGTTGTTTGCCTTTAAACCTGAGCTGGCTTATCGCAAGCATCGGCTCCACTTCTGGCGGTCTGTTGAGGCGCAAGCTGAATTGGGCAGCAAAGGTGGCATCTTGAAAGTCGGGTATGATATACCCGATAGCATCTGTGAGGCATTTTAAGGCGGTTCTTTGGCTGTATGGCTTCACTAAGAAGAACCAATAAGCATCCCATGTTAAATTGTTGATTCCAGCGATTAATCTTCCGTTTTTCTCCAGCTCCGGGTAGCATGAATGCTCCAACATCTTTGTCGCTGTTAACTGACCTGGAGTACATTGGGAAATCATATTAGACAAATAAAGTGTATTATTTACTAATTCAACCAAAATTCCAGTGGTTGCTTTGCATCTGAAAATCGCTCTTATTGCCTTCATTAGCTGTGATTGCCATTCTGTGAATAATATTTCTTTGTGCGATTCCAGAATTCTCGGTAGATTAGTCGCCTGGCCTTGATCGGAATCCTGCCATTCTATAAAACTTGTCAGTGTTTCTTCGGCCTGATCCAAATCGGTCCTTGCTTTTTTTGCTTTTTCGCTTATGGATGCTACTAATTCGCACAATGGTTCTGCTTGTGTAATTTGCTGACATAGGAGCTTAACCTGATTAATCAATGCCTTATTTAACTGAAGCGCTTCTGCTTTGAATTCGTCTACTTGAGGGAGCTTTTTCATTTACTCAATTTGAGTGGTCAATTGAGCGATTTGCTCATCTTTTGCTTTCATTGTTCCCTCAGTCGATATTCTTAATTGCTCCAATGCCGCTGATAGCTCCTTTTGTCTTTGGATTGTGCCCTCATCAATCCTTTGTTTCTCCTCTTGTAATTGCTTAGTCAGCTGATGGTTGCTCTGTTGTTGCACTAGCAATTCCTGCTCTGTCTTCTGCTGAACTTCCGATAATTTCGCCTGTAGCGAAGAGATGTCTTGATCCTTCGCTTTCAAGAAACTGCTCACCTACGATGCTTTATCAATGGTCGTCGCCGAATATGCTCCAGCGTATTGCGATATCTTGGTTAAGTCATCGGAGGGGTCGAATTCCTCTTTCCACACAACATTGCCCGTCACTGTTAATTCAGGGAATAGAGAAGGTTGATCAGCTCTTCTCCTTTTCCTCTGTCTCTTTACAACAGCTTTATGCTTAGGGCTATAAAATACATCCAAAGGGGGAATCTCTTCAATTTGAAAAATGATTTCGCCCGATGGATCTTTAGGAATTATCTCTGTTTCTTTTGATTTGGGTAGGTCGCTGGTTTCGCCCGAAACCAGTTTCGATGTCGCTTCCTGTGTGTCGCCTTCTTTAGAAACCTCATCATCTTTCGAGAACTCTAGATTGCTGATGATTGTATTGAATTGCTGCCATTGCTGGAGCAAATTCGGATCAACCAGTGTATCATCATTATTTTTAGAGCTACTCTCTTCTTGGGCTTTCGCCTGGGTTTCTTCTTATCGCTGCACATTTTCCTGGGTCACTTCCTGCCTCTGGCTATGTATTTCCTCCTGCTGCTTTGATGTAGTAGGAGGTGGCGTATTACTTCGCTGCTCAGGCTCGCTTGATCTTGTTGTCGTCGGAACAGTCGCTAACAGGTCTAGAGGCAGAGTTTGCAACCTCTGTTCTCTAATTCTGTTAAATTCGACTAGCCCTTCATCGTTGTACACATTTCTGGCAAGCAACTTAACTTGATACAGCGATTCGGCCGATGCAAACAAATCCTCGAATCTGTCTTCTTTGTGCTCGACCTTGGCCAATTTGGCCTGGTCGAGCGCATTGTAAGGAATCTTCCTCGGATCATACTGCTTGCTTGGCAGAGTAGCCAGAGTGAGCGAATTTATTTTCCCAGCTTCCTTCTCTGCATGTTTGATATCATGCAGGGTATAATTCCAATTCCGTAAGGAAAAAGAGGGCCAAACATGTTTTTTTGTTTTTTCAGGGTCTGAGTGACCCCATCAGCATGATTTGATAATAAGATACTTCCCTGCAAGTAATTATCGGGGATAAAGTGGAGCACATGCGGCCTGGCCTGACTGCCAAAACTCTGATGTAGCTGAATTTCTCCTCCCCAAACCAACCTGCTACTGCGGTCAAATCTACCCCTGCTTGCTCAGAAATCTTCGGGGCAGGCTTATCAAAAATGGAATAATGAATTGGCAACATAAAACCGTTGCAGGTTTGATAAAGATGGTGCTTATAATTAGTCTTCCAGAACTTTTGATGATATATGTGAATGGGTGTGGGGTCTTGTGACATCCACCTCCATCCAAGCACAACAAACTCAGAATTAAAACACAACACATCCATCACATAGGCGTTGTAATAAAATGGCGGAATGAACCTCTCTGTGACGCGAGAGTTAAACATGAAATCGAGAATGGCTTTGGCTAACTTGTCGGATAATATAACCGCCCAATCCATAATTTCGCCACTACATGCCGCCTCCATTAAGGGGACCATTTCTATGGAAAAATTGGCGGAGTCATGCAATCCCCATAGCCTACACAACATAATTCCAGCATAGCAGTAAGGAGAACATAGGGAGTCGACTAAGTACTTTCCCGAGGATTCATGCCTGTGCTTTGCTGGATTTTGTCTCCAGCCTCGAATTGGTTCAGACTCGGTCTCATTCTCTGCTTGAAATTTCTCCAGGAATGCCGCATTATATTTTTTCTCTTCTGCTGGTAGGTGATACATTTGTCTTAGATCTTCGGCTCGAAAAGAACTGAAAATCCTCCCGTCCGCAGTGCTAAACAATCTATTGGTAATGGGGATCTCTTGGATTGCCCACCTTACCACATCCATATATGGGAGAATTTGCTCCCGGGCCGCTATTCTGTGCAGAAAGGAGTTGGCCAAGTCTTTTAAATTGGCGTCAGATTTGCTGGTACTATCGCATGAGATTTCTATCCCGGTCACCTTTGGCTCTTCGGCTTCAATTAAATTACATGTTCCTTGCCAAGTGGTCCTGGTAAGTCCTAAGCAAGTCATATCTGATATAAGCCCTTTGTTCTTACCGCTTGGATCAATAACAGCTTGCCCTGCGGCTGGCGAAGCAGTAGGCATTGTAGTCTTCTTGGACTTCTTTCCCATCCTACTTAATTCTGTCTCTGTGGAAGAATCCTGCACAGAGCGAAAGATAGGCGTAACACAGGCAACAATAACATTAATTGAACAAAATGAAGTATATATATCTGGATGTACTCATAGCGATCAATTGACTTAAGGTGGCCTTGGGATCAAATCCGTGGATAGATCGCAAGCTTGCTGTTCTCATTAAATGATCGTTACGGCCTGTCAATCTCATTAATACCAGTCGTTTCGGTTAATGGCCGAATGATTTATTTGAAGCATGCTTTGGGCAATTTGGCGGTTGAATGCGGATGAGCGGCTTTTCAAAAGATATTGCCTTAATTACGAATAAATCATATTAAACTGCCTTTATGACTTTTACTTTGAAAACTGCGCTTTTTACCCTTTTCGCAATCGGGCATCCGGGAAATCCTAAGTTATTGCTTTGGTTTCGTTTGGAATCCCCAATCACCGATAGCGATATTGCATCGCGTCGGGAATAGCGAGTAGGGCCGTTTAGAATGAGGGCATGGTGAGTCGCCAATCGCCGATAGCGATATCGCATCACATCGGGTGAGGGGGAGCTTATTTGCACTTTAAGTATTATCGCTAATTGCCGATTGCCGATTGCTGATTTCGCATCGCACCGGAGCAAGGGTTGTTAATTGTGTTAATTATGCTTTGCCGATATCTGATAGCGGTTTCGCATCAGCGAAGATCAAGATGTCCCTTAAGCTATGTTCTCTTTGTTATTGCGATATGCGATCTTATGATCGCTTTATCGCAATGACAAAGATAAATTGTTTTATGTTGGGGTTTTTTGATTTATTTTATTGAAAGGCCTTTTAATAATGTTTTCTTTTATTTCTTCGGGCCCTTTTGAAATAGAACTTTTACCAATTTAAAACAAAAATAAAAAAGGGACCCATTTCACATTATAGTTTTAGAATAGTAATGATATAAAATGGGGGGTTGTTGTATGGCACAACAGGACTCTGCTAGTCCATTTCCTTGGGGGTAATAAGTTGTTGAATGGCCCAAAGTTATATGGTACATGTTACAGAAATCGAGCATTCTTCTAGATTTGAAAGCTACTACATTATCAGTGATGATCTTGGTGCACCCAAATCTAGATAAGATGTTGGCATCAAGGAAGGTTATTATAAAAATGTTAGTGTCTTGTGTTGATGGTATGGCTTCTAACCATTTGATAAAATAATCTATAACAGTGAGGATCCATTTGTGTTGGGCAGAGGAAGGTGGGTGGATTTCACCAATGAAGTCAAGACCCCATTGTTGAAAAGGTGCTTCAGCAGAGATTGGTTTTAAGGGCAATGGTAAAATCTTTTTCTTTCCTTCAAAAATATGACATTTATGACAGGAGGTTACAAATCTCTTTACATCAGAAAACAAAGTAGGCCAATAGAAACTGGCTCTAAGAATCTTGTTAGCAGTAGTTTTCAAGTAAAGATGTCCTCCACAGTCACCTGCATGAAACTCTTATAACATCTTGTTAGATTCTTCTTTCAATAAACGGTTAAGAAGGATACCTTCAAGATTCCTCCAAAACAAAGCATTGTCAATTATGCGAAATTTTAAAGATTTCATTTTTAAAAATCTGGTTTTGGTCCTGGATAATTCAGGAGGAGCTTGTAGATTTTGTAAAACATATATGATGTCAGCATACCATGGTGATTCAATAAAGGCCTCGCTGATTGGTGGAGTCTCCATCTCCTCTCCATTATCTATTTCTGCAATAAAATTTATATCTAAAGCCTGACAGTTCGATTCAGCCATGAGTTTGGCTAAACCTTGGCCATTGATTAACTTTGTTGGCTTGATTTCTAGGTCATATTATAATATAGTAACAATTCATTTCCCTCTCTTTCCATTTGGACCATCTTGAGTTAGGATATCCTTGACTACTGAATTGGGGACATAGGCTATTATATGAGAATATAAAATGTAAACTCTAAAATCTTTGATAGGTTTGACCAAAGAAAAGGCTTGCTTTTCCATTATATTGTATTTTAAAGGGGCATCTCTCAAGGCTTTGCTAAAAAAGGTAATAGGTTGTTGTTGAGGGCCCCGAAAATCGGGTCAACAATAAGGGGGATACCCGCCTGGTCCGGACCTTGGTTGGCAGCTCCTTATCCGTTTGGTATAGTGGGTGCGACTGGGGATATGGCACCAGTTTCCCAATTCAGTGTGTGTGTGTGAGAAAGATGGGTGTTTCTGTTCTAAATGTAATACTTCTATCTAATCTAATGCTATGCTATTGTATTCTAATAAACAGAAAAACATCGAAATTTATGCTAACCTGGGGTGTGATCTTTCTTCTATGTGATCTAAAAAGATTTCATACAATAACTGGTAATAAAGATCATTCAGCTATCGTAAGAAAAGAATTCGATAAAAATGAGCTACTTCGCATAAGAAGTTAGACGAAACAGTTGTTAAAACTTATTGCATAAATGAGCTATTCATACACTAAACATAAACAAATAGTTATCACCGTACAAAAGTGCCAAATGATAACTCAGACATTCATGCTGTAACATATAAATAACTGAAAATTGAATATCGCTTTAACGCATAAGTAGAAATGGTTAAGAGATAAAAGTACCATTTATAACTAGTCCTACTCATGAGCTTCAAGCAATGATTGATTTATCTCTCCTTGATTTAACATCTACTAAGAGTATAGAAGTGCAACATTAGTACAGATATCAAATGCAAATATCAAATAAACCCTGTTCCATTCATTCACCAAAACCTCCTCTGAGGGTGCAAAAGTGCATGTTCTGAGGACAAGTTTTTGATAAATTTCTGGACCCTTCTCTAAATGCATGAGAAGGTTTAAAATACTATTAACTAAATAACCTAATTACATAAATTTAGGATACGGTTTTTTTAAATGACCGCCCTCTTTCTACGCAAACTTATTTCTAAAAACCGAATCTAATTCCTAACTATTTCTGCATTTAATCCTTGATGTTGCAAGCATTCATCATTTGCCAGGGAAGAGTCGGCTGGTTGCTTTCCGCTTTTGTTTGAGTAAAGCAAATAGGAATGGCAAGTGCTAGCACTATTTTTTAGTAAATTAGAAGATATTTTTGGGGATCATCCTCTTGCCAGGTGATTTCACTGCGTATATACTTGGTAACATCCCAAATTTCCCTCAAATTGCTTCTGCTTTTGCTATCTTGGCTTCCAGACTTGCGAATGACTAAGCAAGTTAGGGACTTCGATTTCTGAACAATTTTCTTAGCGATGCGCGATTAGCGCTAAGCACTAATTGCGCATCGAAAATTGCCTCCGTTCTTTGATCCGGGCCTTTCTGATGCATTTTTTTTGTCTGTAGCGCCTTTTCCTTTTCCGAGCGTAAGCTTTTTCAGAATTTTGTAAACATGTTGTTTTTTTGTGAGCTTTTTACCCTGAGTGTTATATCACCTATTGATATCAGCATCTATTCAGTAATGCTCTAGAACCTGTGGTTCCGCCACATCTGGTGTTCGTTTATGAGGTCATCTCTTCTCTGTCTCCAAGCATTGACGCTTTCCCTTTTTCCTTAGATGTTTCCTGCGCATTGCTCCATGTTGTTTCATGTTTTTCATTCCTGCAGTTTACGCAAAGGAAAAAGAGTTACTGTTGCGGGATTTTATCCCCTAAGGCTCTTGGGTGGAACCCTAGCAGACTGAAAGTTGTCTAAATCAAGAAACATGCACACACACAGCCATTATGCTAGAAAAAGCTATTTCTAAGGTGAGAAGGACATACCTTAGGTCCTACGTTCGGATAGTTCCTCAAGGGTCCAAACCCTTCTTCACGTCCCTTCCGCTCCTTTGCCCTGCAAAACCAACAATTCCAAAGAATGCAGCAGTATATGGACAAAGATTTATGTAAAAATCATCTTTATGTTATACAAGAAAGGAGTTAGTTATACACTTTTAGACATCATTCATACATGAAATTCAAACATGAACATCATTAACATAAAGAAAGAAGCATATCGGGAACAAGACGTGTTTCTTTATTAGATAAATAGAATAGTACAAAAAAGAGCAATATCACCTGAACCACTTCTGCAGGCTCAAAGCTCAGCCTCCTTCTGGATCCGTCCGGCCTCAAGCCTCTAGTAGGTCATCTTCCAATACTCACTCCAAGATGTCATGACTAAGGGATGAACATCAAATCACAAGGGAAACAAGGGTTTCCTGTACAAAATGGGGGAAGTGCAGAAGGCACAAGGGTCTTCAGACCTGATCAGGGGGAAATCTCAGTATAATAACCTTTCTCTATATTCTCTCCCCCTTTAGGCCTTCCCTTTGGTGTCTTTTTATACCAATTCCAAAGTAGTTTTTTAGTTAGGAATTGGTTTGGGACAGTTGAGGCCATGGGCACTAAGAGGTGATCAGCAGGTAAAACCCGCGATCTCCGCCCGAAAATAAGGAGTTTTATAATTTTTTAAGTGTTTTAATACATATACGCCGGTTGGGTATATATGAACCCGCGTATACACGCGTTTAACTCAGGGCAATGTCGCGTACAGGGAATAAAACACTGTTTTTTAGATTTTGGACCAGGTCTAGAAGGAGGGGTTGCCCTAGGCCATGAGTGCAGCATCACAAACCATAATAGTGAGATTTGGAGCTATAACAGTATGAGAGAAAGAGAATAGAGAGGAAGCGTCAAAATTAAACTGAGAAAAGTCTATGAACTGATCCTCATAAGACTTTTTATCAATGTGGCCTCTCTTTTCTAAAATTTCCATTATTTTCCTTCATTTTCCTCCTCACGTGCAACCTTTGACCTTTGACCTTCCTTTTCTCCTATTTTCCATTATTTTCATCAATAAAATGCCAAATAATGCCTCTTGCATTTCCAAATCCTTTTCCATTTATTTTGCCAGTTTCCTCATCCATTAATAAACCGAAGTGACACCCCACTAGGATGCTTTTCCCACCATTTATCTTGGAATATGTGTCCCATGACCTTGTTCTTATATTTTTTACATGAAATTTTAACCAGGGCTATTACATTGTAACAAAAAATCACAACACAAATCTTCTTTACAAGTTTACATAGATCATTTAGAAAATATAAATTCTCAAAGTTCCTTCTAACAAGTACAAGGTGTATAATTAATTGAGCACAACTCTATTGATAAGCAAACTAGTCTCTCTTTTCAACAATATTCTGCTAGGGACATGGTGGAAGAGGGTTTAATTGTTGATCAAGATGCATTTTTGTTTAATTCTCACTCTAATATGTTCTCATATTTAATTGTTAAAGAACATATAGATAATTATATTGTTTGTTATAATGTCTTAATAGAGCAAGTTAGGGATATTGAATCTCTTTTTGAAAAGGAAACTACAAATCTTAATCAACAAATTACATCTCAATTTTAAGAAAGGTCATATGCTTGCCATGAAGTTATTCATGAGTCTTTTGACTAGTTGAACATACATGAGGAAAATTTTAACTATCTTTTAATGTTTGATGGTTCATCACTTAAACATAATGAAAACAATGAGTTAAGTGAAGAGAGATCTCTTGATATTATCATTAATCATAATTGTGATGGTTCAAGAGAATATTTTCATTTCCTAGTCGCAAATTCTTTTTACTTCTCATATCCTAATATGTTTGAAGATGTTAATGCACATTACGCTTTTCCTAAATCATATTACATTGTTCCATCACAATTTATCTCTATTGATATGGTATGTATGGATGATGTAACTATTAAACATCAAATATATAATTGAATATGATCCTCCTTTTCTTCAAACATTCACAAATAAGAGATGCATGAGATATGAAAACTTTATTTCATTGATTTTTTACCATACACCACTCTTTGTTGGATCTGAACATCCCACATTTTTTAATCATTCATTAATTGAATCCAGTCTTCATCCTTCTATCATTTAGTCAATCGACTTTATTAGTAGGAAGGCTCAAATCAAAAACTTTATTTCTCCCATAAATCCTCACATGATGCATTTTTCATTTGAAAATCTAATTTATCCTAATAAGAATTTACATCTCATTTTCATTACAGGATTGGAAATTGGATTGAGGATTCATATTTTTAAAAAAATCATGAAAATGGTAAGGTCATACTTGCCTTGTTCTTAAATGGGGATCTTTAAGGTAAGCATGACTTGTGTATTTGTAATTTTGAAACACTCCAGTCAACTTTACTGATTGTAAACTTGTTTGTTATTGGAGGGTTGGAGCTACTATGGTGGTTACACTGGAAATTTGATATCACTTAGTGTTGTGACCATTGAGTAATTTAGAGTACGTTTAGAAGTAGAATAGTTTTTGTTTGATTTCACTTTTTCCTGTTTGAATAATGCAACTGTGAAGACACACTGAATATGCACAAGGAAAGCCATTACCAGAATGCAATCAAGGAAGTTCATTTTAAAATTATTTTTCTCTTTGTTGTTCATATTGATTAAGTATTTCTTTTCAAAATTTATTATTATGAAATATCTAAAGCAGTGTTTTCAAACATTATGAATAACCAACAAAGAAAAGAGATAAGGAAATTAATCTTTAAAATTCACATATTAATTTTCTCTTCACATAAAATCCCTTGAGCTTGGCTTACCACTACACATAATTGCACATCTCTTAATTTAGTATTTATCTTTTCCTTTTTAATTTATGTTGGATATTTGTTTGTCTTTAAAGCCTAATTAAGTTGATATCTTATCCACACAAAAAATATATCTTAAGGGATAGACTTACCTATATACAAAACGTGTTAGTCGAGATCCATTATGTAGTTATTCCTTTTTATTAGTTTCATTAATATTGAGATGTCAATTTGTTGAAGGCTTATTTTGATTTTGTTTCCTATTTGTCTTTTCTTGAAGTTTGAGTGGTTTTGAAAATAAATATTTGGTTTGCTACTGTGTCTATGTTTATATCTCTCTCAAAAATATATCTAAATTTTAAGGAAACTCTTGTTTGGTTGAAATCTTTATCATGATACAATTATTTATTTGATTTTTATCAATAGAAGAATCAAGTAGAAATGTTCAATCATTATCTAAAGACAATGTCTTCTAGAAAATTATAAAAAGCAAGTTCAGTTGTAAATGAATCTATGATTAGGAAACCAAGGGAAGCCAATGACTCTAGTGAACATTTGACCCTTTATGCCATCATGTCCCTTAAGGAGATTTTATATATGCTCACCCATTTACTAGACCATCTCAATTGAGATTACCAATATTTGCTCACGGTTCTAACTCCTCTTTTTCTTGTCTTCCTAGGATAAAAGCACTCAAGTAAAATGGGTTGAAGAGACGTCCCTGCCAATGCTATAGATTCCTATTGGGTGTAGCGACTCCATTTTTAATATATTGGATTCCAAATCAATATTTAAATAAATATACATATGTAAATATTTCAGAATCTACATGTCATTCCGTGCTTGTAAGGGGCTTATGAGTCTGTTTCCCCGATAACAAATAGAAAATATGCTTAAATATGAATCTATAAATGGTATAATAGGACTCAAGCATCTAATTAGGGTTAAAAGGTATCCCTATCAAGGCTATGAATTTATTTTGGAATAAGCTGTTGAAAATAATACTGAGAGGGGGGGTGAATCAGTATTATCTAGTCCTTTTAACAATTCTTCCTTATTTATACTTTGAATTATTTTTGCATATCAGTACCATAAAACAATGAGCATGAACAAGAAAAACAGACAGTCACATCAAAGAACACCAGATATAAGGTGAAAACCCAATGTGGGTGAAAACCACCTGCTGCAATATGTCTCTATCTTCTTTCAAATTAGAAACTCCTTTTACAATGGTCTTGTACTGGTGTAGTCCTTTACCAGTACGCAGGCTCAACCTGCAGAGAGCTACAACTCTCTCTCGTTTTCCAGTGTCTCCTGGAAGGGAGCTACAACCCCCTACTTCTTTTCTTTCAAGGACCACTTTTCATAAATTTTCAAACTGGATCCATAAATATCAAATGATCATCAAGTACCAGTAAGTCACCCAGATAACCAGATCTACAATAACAGAAAACTAAACCCAGAACACCTTCTGCGGCATCTCCTGCGGCACCTCCTGCGGCGTCTCCTGCGGCGCCTCCTGCGGCGTCTCTTGCGGCACCTCCTGTGGTGTCCCCTGCGGCTCCTCCTACGGCGTCTCCTGTGGCGCCTCCTGCAGCGTCTCCTGCGGCGCCTCCTGCAGCGTCTCCTGCGGCGCCTCCTGTGGTGTCTCCTGCGGCGCCTTCTGTGGTGTCTCCTACGGCGCCTTCTGTGGTGTCTCCTACGGCGCCTCCTATGGCGTCTCCTGCGGCGCCTTCTGTGGTGTCTCCTGCGGAGCCTTCTGTGGCGTCTCCTGCGGCGCCTTCTACGGCGTCTCCTGCGGCACCTCCTGCAGCACCTCCTATGGCGCCTCCTGCGGCGTCTCCTGCAGCGCCTCCTGCGGCGCCTCCTGCGGCGTCTCCTGCGGCGCCTCCTCACTTCCGCAGCTGCAGTGCTCGAGAGATCACCCTTCACAGATTC
>APFE030384949.1:195836-209550 GCA_000404065.3 Pinus taeda
ATGCCATGGGTGTTGCCATCAAGTACAACATCTGTAACATATAACCATACCAGAAACATAATGCCAACATAAGCGACCATACCTGTGGTATTGGGCTCATATTAATATACCAGTTATTCATTTGATTACCTAGTAAATTTATAACTGATTATGGAAAAGTGTAATTTGTTATCAATAAATTTTTTTCCTATTCTTCAAAAGCCTTTGGATAATGTTCTAATTATTTTTACTAATCTTTATAACTTTTAGAATATCAATCAATAAATAGAAATCATGGTATCTAGAAATAAAAAATGCAAGAAGTCCCTTATCTTTTTGTCCTTGTGTTTTTAAACCTTTAGAGAATGTTACTAGAGATAATTTCTTCGCCCTAATATGTCACCATTTGTTGGCCTATCAATAGCTGCCCTACATTTATGGTCAAAACGAGGGGGGGCTATTATTTATTTTGAAAAATTACCCATTTATTTGCACTTGGTTGGTGAATGGTTGTTTAAAATGCAACAAGAAAATCCAATTTTGACTTTGCCTTGGTCAAACTAGATTAAAATTTGAATTTCAATTTCTGTAAAATACTTGGAGGTAGTTAATTGAGGTAACATGGACTTTGGAGACACTTGAGTTCAGTTTAGTATGATTGATTGCTAATTTCTAGCAATCTATTTAAGTTAATTTGAGTTATTGTGGGTTAAATTAATTCCAACTGTTAGAGAACTAGTGGAGCATCTAGTAGTGGGGTGTGTACCTTACTGATCGACCAGTTAGCTCATCAATTAGCCAAAATAATGGTCTCATCTAAAGAACTCGAGTTACCCAGTTGGGATTGGAGTTCAAGGGTAGTGTATTATCAGTTGTAGACTATCTCGAGGTGTACAAGTGGTGCATGTAGTTAGAGAAGGGCCTAAAGGAATTGTGAAATTCTTAATGAGCAATTTCCCTAATTTATAGGGGATAATTCCTCAAGGAACAATGCAAGGAAATAGGAGCTTGGAAGGTAGGAAATTGGGTTAAGTGTTGACCAGGGTCAGTGTTAGTATGAAAATTTCTTAGAAGATGTACTAAAAACCCTCACTTAAGTCACTAGGTGACAAGTGACCCTAACAACAAGTTGATGGTTGTTGTCGTTCTAGATCTACAACAAAAATGGAAAATTTGCAGTAAAAGAAAACAAGATCCAAAAAAAAATAGCAGTAGAATGATATATCCAGAATAATAACCCAGTGGAAAGACAATTTTAAATAAATAAATATTTATTGATAACACATGATGAAGGAGATCTACATATTGGTCTATAAGTCCCCCTTCGTGGGATGGGTCCTTTGATATCTTTTATGCTTCAAAAATAGAATTACCTCTCTCAATTGTGTGAAAAACCAAAACAAAGTGAAGAACTCAAGTGGGAGCTCAAGAATAAATGACGATAATGTTGACGATGATAATGATAATGGCGACGAATGAATGAAAACCCCTCCTTTATATAGCAAAGAATGGAGTTAATCTCGAAAATGGAGAATAATAAAATATTATTGACCAAATTCAAATCTAATTACTTGGAATACTTTATTATATTTGTTGGAGAGATAAAAGGAATTTAAAATGGTTAAATTCCTTTATTTAGAAGTAATTAACAAATAAAACGATTTATTGACTATTTCACAAGAAACAAGAAAGGTGCGAAATCAAAATAATTATTAGATAGTGATTTAATAATTATTCTAATAACAAAAATAAGGAAATTCAAATAAATAATGATTTATTTAAATATTCCTAAGGGATTTAGTCAAATAGGACAAGGAATAATTATTAAATAATGATTTAATAATAATTCCTAGAGAAAATTAAATAAATAAATGATTTATCTAATTATTCTTATGAATTCTTTTATTTAAATCAGAAAATAATTTAATTCAAGTGGTTTAATAAAGTATTTTCCATAGTGAAAGTTATTTTACTATAGTAAAATTAAATCCACATGGTTTATTTCGATCCACCTAGTAAGAAATGGCTAGGTGATCATTTTTTTGGTGATAACAAATTTCCCCCACACATATGAGTGTTACGAGAAAATTGTATAACTGAAAATACATTGTAGATTACACTTCACCAAGACACCTAAAGGGGGGTCAGAGAGAGAGAGAGACCTGAAGCAATTCAATGATGAACAAATAACGGAGGAGGCGAGACCTGCAATACTGATAGAAGTCTCCTTTTATGTGGTAGTACATGATCTCAAATGAGGCAGGGGAGGCATACCCATACCCACTGAGATAACTGAGTACAAAGAATAATGGTGCCCCCTCAACAATGTGGGAATGAGCTACAAAGTACATGATACATGATACATTGGCATCAATGTGCCAGAAAATAATACAATGAATCCCATATACAAAATGCCCCTAGAAGAAACATAGGCCAAGACTGAATACAATAATATCTGAGTACATGAGATAAGTGCCCCTGAAATGACATGGGGAGGGGGGATCACAACCAAGGAAGCCCTACTAAACAGGAAAGGGCTCTGAAAATTAGAATAGAGGATTTGGAGGAGACATGCATGCTATAGGCACTGCAAGCGGTGAAAAATGAACCGATCAAATCTACAAAACTGCGTCGGAGGCTGGATCAACATCTGTGATCATCTAGGGATGTGGGGGGCTCCATGAAGGGCCACCCCCTCATGAGGTCTAAAACGTCTCATGCACACTTGGGAATCACTGGGACAATTGTTTGGATAACTGAACCTTCAAGTGTACGAATCTCAATCATGCGATAAGCAACTGATGTCGAGCACGTGAGAACAAACCAAGTCAAATGGAAATAAGGAGTCCATTTCCTTGATCCGAGGCACTGAACCAAGATGGAAGTTGGAACCATGGTACACCCCCCTCTAGACTACTCTTTTAGAATAAATGTGTTGAGGTCGATAGAAGATATCTAGCCAGAGTTAAGGCAATGAGGATTCCTCAACAAAGGCACGAGGGAACATAGCAAAGTGACTGATGGACTAAAACCAGGGATGATGATTAACAAAAACATGATGGATGGCAGTCTGATGACCTCCCTTGTTAGAGCATAATAAAAATGGTTGATCGAGCAGCGACTGACTCAAATCCATAAGGGATGGTAAATTACTCAAATGGGGGTTCAACAAAGACAAAGTAGAAGGATTGGAGGCCAAATATAATTATAATGGAAGACAAATGAAACAATGTAACGGGATGCAATGTGGACTTGAAACAGATTCCATAAGTACAACGGTGACACATCTCAAATGCTCTGAACAAGGGTGACTCGTTGATGTTGCCACATGGGGGAGCCCCATCGGGGACCATAAAAACATGAGTAAGTGATGGTTACTCAGAAAAAAAAATTGACAAAAGAGTCAACCAGTGCAAAGGTAAAGTGGTATCAAACAACAGGTGGCTCAAATGAAGATATTCAATTGTAAAGAGTGGCAAAGCGAAATTTCAAGGAAAAAATGGCTTCTAGGTGAAGTGTCAAATTACCAAAAACCGAGAGAGACCCATTATAGAAATCAGTGAGGCATTTCTAATGGTTTTGACGGTTCATTAAACGGAGCTACAGTTTGGTAGCAGTGGCGATGGAAAAAACTAGTGTTTTTCCTATAAAAGGGCTTCTTTCCTCCAAATCCAATTCATTTTCATAGTGAGATGTGAAGAATTTGGAGAGGAGGAGAAGGCCCTAAATCTTGTGGAGATCGTAGCAAGTAAACCAACTGCCAGAATCAGGATTTGCGAGTTGGAGGTAAGTGGCCTAACCGTACTCATCAATGTCAGTGGTTCGGATTTCCATATTAGGTCCAGACTTTCTGGGAGACCCCTGCCTTCCCTTATGGTCGTAGCACACTATTTGGGGCTAGATCTATGCTCTGGAGCATAGAAATGGGGCCCACAAGTGTGGTGAGATTCAGCAAAATCAAGTAGTGAGAGGGATACTGGCACGATGTGGCATGCTAAAGTTCTTGGAGAACCAACTTATGAGGACTGGTGAGCCCTTGCTATCAAGGATAGTGAGCTATTGGGATCTAGATCAGGAGGCCTTTGTAGTGCAAGGATACCAAATCGAGCTCACGATCTAGGATATATACTTTTTGACCTGACTGCCCGCCTTTGGGGTGGTAGGGGAGATACATCTTGTCTACCTCGTGGGAGGCAAATTGAGGAGTTTGTTGAGTGTCATTGTATACGGGGTAGTCATGTGATGGGAAATACGATCCGAATCAATGACATGGAAATAGTGGAGACACAAGCTATATCTATAGTGGTGATGCCAATTTTTGGTAGCCGTGCCTTCCACCATATCACTAGAAGGTAGATGATGCTAGTGGAGAGTGTTTTGGGAGGGACCTACTATGGGTGGGCCCAGATTTTGTTGTCGTTGTTGAAACAAATATTGACATTATGCAGATTGGGGCCAATGATAGATGTTCATTTGGGATAGTATTATGCTCACTCTTCTTTAAGAAGATCCCCACTATATGACCTCATGTTCAGATCCATGATGGGGACCCACAGGAGTCCAGGATGCGCTGTTGGGGGCAGCTACTGAGATGAGGAGGTGGACGAGGAGTCATATGAGTTTTACAACTTGAGTATTTTTCTCAACAAGATCCTTAATACTATGCTTCAGCACATGGTGAATAAACATAATACTAACTGAAATTTAATGCTCTTCCCTGCACTATGGGCCTATAAAAGTTCTATCAAGACTTCCACTAGGTTCACTACTTTCCATTTCATTTTCTGAGAGGAGGCAGGTTTACCAATCGAGTGCAAAATCCCTTCCCTTCACCTTGTTGTCAAAATCCTCCTCGATGACCAACACTTAGAACAATGACTCATCATGCTTGAGCCCGCTTCCGAAGACCATCTTGTTGCATTTCAAACCACTGAAGTGACAAAGAAACATACCGAAACTTAGTATGACTGCAAAATCCACCCTCATACCTTCCATGAAGATGACCTTGTTCTTGTGTATGACGAAGCTCATGATGTCCTAGGACGTGGAAAGTTTGAACCTTTATGGCTAGGGATTTATATCATTCATAAATGTTTGGGGAAAGGGGTATACCTATTAGAGGATCCAGAATGCCAAATCCTTCCTAATCCTCGGAATCCACTCTACCTCAAGAAATTTTACCCATAGAATTTCCTATCGAAGTGTGTGTATCTCTTTCTTTCTTCTTGCATCTAAGTAGCTTTCATCCCCCACTTTCTTACACATTGTCTTCTTGCGTATTTCAGATGGATCTATCAGCCACACCTTATATCAGTTTTGTCGATGGTGCCAGTCACTTCACCAGGAATCTTGCCTCGACAACTTGGGCCATTTTTACCCCCATGCATTCATTAGTCCACTCCAACGGTGTTTGCATTGGATCTGCCACCAATAACCAGGCCGAATATGATGTAGTGATAGGTTTTTTAGTAAATTCCCTTGATCATCACATCCTTCACCTTCATTTTTGTCTAGATTCCTTGCTACTAGTCATGTAATTGAATGGCATTTATCGTGTGCATGATCCTGTCCTATCTAGAAAATATCTACGACTTAAGCTTTTGATGCGTGAATTTGAATCCATTTCATTCAATCATGTACCTAGAGACCAAAATCACTATGTAGATACCATTACTAATAACATTCTAAATTGGAATTTATCACATGTAAGAAGACATCCATAAAACAAATGGCGAACCACATTCATCATAAAAAGATGCATAATCATATATATATGTATCATCATACAAATGTTTTTTGTTCATAAATCTAAATACATCTGACATGCCCACTAGCATATTATCAAAAAAAAATGAGGACCCACATGTCATTATGCCTAATCACTATCATCTGGAGATCCCCGATCCAATGACTCCATCCCACCATCTTGTAGATCCCGTACTGCCTGACTGACCATTGCAAGGTGTCGCATGATTCTCCATCACTCTAGGGGAATAACTGTATACTTATCTACGTATCAATCCTCTAAATCATTCCATCTGTGCTCTGTCACCTTGGTCAATGCTATGTCATATCTGCATCGGAGTCCTTCCGTAGAGCCTTGTCATCCAGCCTCTATCGTGATGAAGTTCCACCCTAGTCTACAACCCTAGGTGATGTAGGCTATCCTGTATATCTTGTTGGCCTTTAGTGAGAAAAACACTCAGGTCAGAACACTCGTCTGACTCCCCCTCAACGTCATTGTCTCAGTAGCTGCTCCCAATGGCATATCCTGGGCTCCTATGTGCCCCCATCATAGATCTAAACATGAGGTCATATAGTGGGTATATTCTCAAAGAAGAGTGAGCATAATACTATCTCAAATGAACAATTATCATTGGTCCCCCTTCTACATAATGTCAAATATTATTTCAATGATGACAAAAACTCTGGGAGGTGGAAACAAGAATGATATCTGACAAAAAAGGTAATGACCTAGAGGAACGACTCCCACATGGTTAAGGGTTTGGGGAATCGATCCGGGTGGAAAATGATTAGGAGAGACATGAGGGAAAGGAGGTGGTCCTTGAGGAGTTGTACCACTATGCGTGCTTTAGTTAGGGAAAGCGAGTTGTGAAGGTGCATATTGTTGTGCAGACATATTGAATCATTTAAGGGAAGCCCATGATGCTTGGAGCATGAAAACACTCGATGAGCTAGGCTCATAAGTAGTAGGCAGTGAGCAATAGTAAGCACCAAGCAAGGAGGAATCTTTATAGACTCCTGGAGAAAAAAACGAGACAATATTACTATCAACCATGAATGAGATGTTGGTCTGTGGCAATGTTTGGGCTTTTGGGTCATAATACATCAATTGATCGATGGTGAAGATATTTCTATTGTGGGGAAAGAACATCTTACGGTGAATCGAAGATGCGAAAACTAGCATGGCATCAGTATAACTACGAACCAAAAGGATGTTATAGTCAAGGGGAGCATCGATGACTTCAATGTCAATACAAATGGTCTTACCAGCAACTATGATTGGGCAATTGCGGTATCAGACAAGGGGCTTTGAAGGATGACCATCCAATGTACACAGGGTGATGGTAGACAGGGATAGATTAGGGGATCCAAGTTGTTTCCAAACACTGGAAGCCATCACATAGGTGGATGTGCCTTTATTAATGATACATCGTTGGACAGTGGTGTCTAGAATGGAGATTGGAATTTGGAAAGCAACAGATGAAGGTAAAGGAGGGTTATCCGACTTGTCAACATGGAAGACAATCATATGATCTTCTTGAGGATCTACGACACCTAGAGAAGATAATAGAGCTTTTCTTTGTGATGGGGACATCTATGTTGGGTTGTGTTATATTCTTTCCACGTAGTTAACAAGGGGTTGGAGGGGCACCCGTAACCCCACTTTATGGGGTCTGGGGTAGCGGCCCGGAAAGTTTTGGTTTTGGACCCTATGTTAGGTTGGGCAGACCCACCTATGGTTTTGTGCTTGATTTTCGCACATGTTTTTGGACGCGATGGTTTTTGTTCCATGGTATTGGATGCGATGGTTTTCAGTCCATGGTATTGGATGCTTCGGCATTTATAAATATGTACTATAACATTGAAAGGAACAATAATGAAAAATCAATCTGGTAGTCCCGGTTTTGGAATCCAGGGGAAAATCTCTGTGTATATGTGTTTTATGTGTTATGCTCTAACATTGTTTATTTTCTTTGTTTTAGAATTCGTATGCAGGTAATTTCTGTATGGGGTTAAAACCTACAGTCTGGAGGACTTCCAGCACTGACATGGTAGTAGGAGACTACACTAAGTCATCTACTATGCTATATGTATGGGCGGCTTTGGCAGAAGCATCATTTCGATGTAACGGAACTTTAGGGATATTGGGTATGACCTCAACCTTAGGTTGAGGGATCTGTAATGTACGATTAGGTGTCAATAGAGACTCGATAGACACTTTGGGTTGGGACTCAGTCATAGACTTAGCAGGTGGCTTGTCATACGGACGTGATCGAGTTTGGAGGTTAACTTGTTCAGTGCTTACCTCATCAAAGTTGATCATGAGAATCCAATAATCATGGTGACTAGATGGAGGAGCTGGTTGAGTAGATTCACCTTGTGGAGGTTGGGTAGCTATATACCCTTGGTAAGGAAAAGGGTTGGTAAGCACATCGGGTTGAGATGAAGCAGGAGGGGGAGGAGGAGCAGAAGGTTTCGATCCTCGATAAGCTTCTTGAGCTTCCCACACTTGGTGCATCTGAGTTAACATGGGACACTCATGAATATAATTACCATAGACTCCTGAGGGGCATTATGTTAAGAAACCTAGTTTCCTCCATTACCTTGTTGTTATTGAGCACCCTGGAGGACCCTGAGGGGCATTGGGTTGAGCACCCTATTTTCCTTTATTACCTTTTTGTTGTTGGTTCCTATTTCCCTTCCCCTTATTTTTTTTCTTTGGATTCAGGGGATTGGGACCACTCTACTGAGTGTACACTTGTCCTTGTGGAGGAGGTGCTTTTTGTAACAGAGGGGGAGAGGGCATGGGGGGATGAGGAACTGGTGCCGAAGGAGCTAGAGCACTAAGTTGTGCATACAGATAATATTGAGATGGGGAAACATTGGTATAAGAAAGAGGTGAAACAACTACCCTTAGAATCGATTGATGCATACAGGAATATGCATATGGTGTGTTGGGACCTAAATAAGGAGTGCCCTGGTAAGGATTGGGGGAGGGATAATTATACATGGGACTGGTCCCTCCTTAAGGTTGACCATAACTCATGTGAGGAGGCGTATATGGTTGGGGGTATGCAAGAGTTCCAAAAATGACATATGTGGCATGAGATGCCCTCAGTGCATTAGCAACACTAGGTTGAGGTAGATCGGGGATGACAGTGTAAATGTAACCTGAATGGGCTTAAATTGGGTCAAATTTAAGAGCTATCTGGAGAGCTTCTTCCTCGAATTAAGGAAATTAAAAAAGCGACATCTTTAGCAATGGGGACGAATAATGATATAAGAAACCAATCCATATAGACTCAGTCTTTGAAGTCGGGATATCAGTAGACACCCCTCCTTTTACGCCATTCCTAAACATGGTCAGAAAGGTGAGTTGCAGAAGTTTGACAGAATGAAGTCAGAAGTTTAGTACCAGTTTCATAATAGAGAGGTAGATAGAAATATGGAAAAAATATTGTGGCAAGAGTCACTAAATTAGAATGGGTTGTCCTGGGCTAGTCTACATACCACTTCGCAGCAGCTCTAGTGAGCATGCTTTGGAGTAACCGAAGACGAATGGAATCGTTAGTAATAGAAATGGATTCATTAGTAATAGAATTGGATGAACACCACATATGAAAGGAGCGAACATGATTGGTTGGGTATTCTCTAGGATTACCCTCAAACTTCAGGATGTCTAAGGGGAGTTTTGTAGGCATTGCTAGCCATGTCAGATCATGGAGAAGAGGATCATTGATAATATGGTTAAAATATGGGATACTTAGACCAGTGACAAAAGGAAGTAAAGGAGTCGGAGTGACCACACCAGTTGAGGTTCCACTAATGGGGGTACCCTGGTTGGCACCTCGGTTAACGCCCTGGTTTCTTGCACCTACATTGGTGCCTGGCATGATGGTGGTATGAGGATGAGGGGGTGTGGAATAAAAGGATGAATCAAAAAAATCAAAATCAAAATTAGAATGATGACCGAATGGAGGACTGTGAGGATGAAGTCGCTCCCGACGGGGAGGAGTGATATAGCCTAATGGGAACTGAGGGTGAAGCCCCTGAATTTGATGCGACAAATGCCTTGGAGGTGTTATGATGTCTAGACTAAGTGATAATGATAGGAAGAAAAGAGCAGCAAGAAACAAGCAAACACCTAGAGCAATGGTTCCAAGTGTAAACTAACTATTTTAATGATGTTACTCTAATGCAAGCAAACACGTCCTATCAAATAAAAAATACCTCTAGCCTATAGGTGATCTGAATCCTCAAGAAATCCTAAATCTACTATTTCATATGGCCTTCCAAAGAACTTCTTACTTCACAGAATCTCATCCCCACAAGCATAGTTGTCCAGAGAAATGTGGGGTAGAGGACCAACTACTTCTCACAATAAATCCTATAAGGTGTTTTCCTAAGGTTGATCACTACGGTTACCTTCGTCCCATGGGGGTGATCGAGTCTTGAGATTCTTGGTAGCCAGCCATTACACAGAATTCCCTACCACAGGTCGGGTAGCCCCAAGGAGAATTGATCCCACGATGACCTAGCCTAACCTCCTTTGAATCGGGTTTCTAACGCACTCCAGCTTTCATCGTGGGATGGTGAAGGATTTTAAGCTCCCTGATATGACAAATTTTATGTCTCAATGAAAAATGACTGATGGGTGTTATTGGAAGCCGATCCCACAAACCCTACACCTACACTACAAAGATTGTTTGGCCTTGATGCCCAAGTGGGCTTAATCTATGTTTGTTGATTATTAAGGTGTAGTGCTCAATGTCTTGGCTTGTCGGTGTTAACAAAGCTCTCATTTGCTTAAGGTGTGGGAGTGTGTAAAATATGTGTCAAGTGGATGAGTTATTTAGGCATGTTTCATGATTCCATATGCTGCTGAAAGTAAAATTTTGAAATACTGTAAATGAATCGGAAATGACAGAAAATTAAAGAGTTAATCAAGCATACACAACCCCACTCACAAGGGCCACTAAGCAACTAAGCAAGAGAAGGAAAACATGCTACTAAAAGACACATAAAGAGGAAAAAAAGATCCAATGTTAAGGGATTGGGATCTAAAGGCCTTAAGCTATTGAAAATGTTGCAGATGAACAACAAAATTAGAGGTGAAAGGTGCTGTAAAGGACAGGTATAAAGCTCTAAGACTTAGGATGCTCAAGGGGATCCTAAAGGGAAAAAGGAAAACTCAAATGTTGACTTAGTGGGTCCTGACCAAGGTTCAGAGTTAAGTTTTCTAAACAAATCCCTACACTACTGGCCCTTTCGGCATCAACCTACGGAGCACAGATTGAAGTCTCACCCGAAGCAGTGTGGGGGGATGTTGGAACCAATTTTCCACACCCAGAGATTAGTGTAATGTCGTTTATGACCTAAACCTGCCTTTTCGTAGATTGATAAGCCTTTTAGGGCTTATTGATATACTTCTCTTGATTGACCTCTCAGACCTTCGCGAAGGTCTATGACCATCTTTCGCAGACCTTAAATAGGGGAATCAACCATTTACATGCCTCTATGATTGCTCCTACTTTTGTATTTACCCAGATCAACTTAGGTTTCTAATAACTTTAACATGCATTAAGGTATTCCTCGCTTAAACATACATTATTACTTGCATTCATATAACAATGTAAATCATGTAGAATTGCACATCGATACAGTATTAAATCATAAACCAATTATTCATCATAACATAATAGTGCATTCATTCAGAACAAAAATAAATAGACAAAACACATATATTTCTGGAATAATCTCTTTATTGATACTTCATTTCTGCTTACAGACTCAAGACTACCCTACATGCTCAACTACGGACTCTACTCTAGGCCTCTGCACATATAGCTGCAGAGCCTATATTCTACTCTAAGACTCTTCGCTCTTCTCTTCTACTGACCCATTAAATTCATCATCATCATCACTTCATTATGATATTCCTTAGACTCTCTAAGAATCTCCTTTTTATACAATCCCATGGTCCACGGACCATAAGTAGATCTACTAAAGCTGACACAACTTACATAAAATAAGGGTAAAACCCTTTATGATACTTTACTATCTACACGTTCTGCAACCACAACTTGTGAAGACTTTACACTTTACATAACAAAAACTTGGGCTTTCGGCCCCAAAATTTGGGCTTTTGCCCCAAAATTGACCGTAGGGGACCCTATCCCAACAGGTCCCCAACACAAATATTGTGACTCTCCGTCGAGTCACTCTGCTAGTGCGGAGATCTTACTGCGAAGACCTCCCAGTTCCACTTGTGCTACTGCTACCTCAGTCGCGCTCTACATAGCTACCTGCTTGATCTGCTCCACTAGTTGCTTTGTTGTTGGTCCTGCACTGTCTTCCTAGATCTTCTGTTGTGTTCTCTGCAGGCTTGCTAACTTCTCCCCTATGGTGGTGGAAATAACATAGGCCTCATCCAGCCAAGGCACCAATCTGGCCTTAAGGACTGCCTCTTTCCACTGCACTGCTTCCACCTATTTGAGAAGTTATTTTGTCTACTGCAGCTTTTCCAATCTTTGCTCTATAGTGACGGTGTGCAACGTCGTTCTTTCTTCATCATATTGCTACTTCAATTCATGGCCCTCTATGTTTAACATCTGTAGGTTAGGATCTTCCTACAGAGCCATAAGTACCTCCATAGATTGCTTGAAGAGCACAGTGCACTCGACCACTGAGACATCTACTACGGCGAATCCATCCTTCACAACGACTTCATGTTGTTCTCTGACCTCTAGTGCAGTTGAAGGAAATGAATTCAAATCAAGCTCTGTTATCTTCAAGTTCAGTTTAAACTGAACCTTGGCCACTTTTGTTTTCTTCGCACACGCCTGCAACCAACTTCCTAATCTTAGCCTCCAACAACGCTTCTTCTACCATATGTAGCTCAAGGACTATTCTGCATGCCTCGGCCACCACGACTATAATTCACTCATTTTTCTCCTAAACCTTCTTGCATGATTCTAGCGACGTTGACTTCTCCACGAACATATGTTAGTTGTTGACTTTATATTCGTTGATCCTGCTCAACGTGCACTGCTCCCGGGCCCTAATCTCTGTGATCACACCTTCTTATAGAGTATGAAGGAACTCACTAGGAAGTGCGGCCAAGTTGAGGCCCACATTCTTCAAAGTGTTGAAAATAGCCTTGTTAGTGGCTACCTCCATGCTTAAAGCTACATCAGGTAGTGCGATTGCCCGAAGCTCCATCGACCAAACCAGCTCTGCTGCTTGAGTGGTCCCCAACACCAAACAAGTTGATGTAGCGCTGCCCTATCTTGCACCTTCATGGAGTCTAGTTTTGTGGATCTATAGCTCACACAGACCTGTTTGTATGGTGCTTAGTGCCTACTTCCGTTGCTACTCAAATTACTGCAGCAGTTCTGCGGTGGTATCTCATACCTTATCCCCAATATCGTCCAATTCGCCCTCCCTAAAGGTAATTGGATCTAATGACGGTGCTGCAAACTATATTTTGGGCATGGAAATTAAAAGAGATCAGGCAAAGAGGAAGCTTTGGTTAAACCAGAGGAAGTACATTGAGACAATATTGTAGAGGTTTAATATGCAGGATAGTAAACCGGTGAAGGTTCCTATTCCTGTAGGTGTAAAGTTATCTGCTAAACAGTGTCCCAAGACACAAGAAGAGGAAGAGAACATGTCCCATCTTCCATATGCAAGTGCAGTCGGTAGCCTGATGTATGCAATGGCCTGTACTAGACCACGCATTGCACATGTAGTGGGAGTATTGAGCAGGTTTATGTCAAAACCAGGGAAGGAGCACTGGACAACAGTGAAGCGGGTTTTCAGGTATTTGCGTGGCACTAGTGATTATGGTTTGTGCTACCAAGGAAGACCAGGATTGGACAGAGTGTTGGATATCCGTGGCTTTGTTGATGCAGACTGGGCTGGAGATCTGGATCAGAGAAGATCTACAAGTGGGTATGTGTTTTAACCTATTTGGAGGTGCAGTCAGTTG
>APFE030384949.1:210354-221168 GCA_000404065.3 Pinus taeda
TCGGTCCATGGTATTGGATGCTTCGGCATGTATAAATATGTATTATAACATTGAAAGGAATATAATGAAAAATCAAGCCGGTAGTCCCAGTTTTGGGATCCAGGGGAAAATCTCTGTGTATATGTGTTTTATGTGGTATGCTCTCGCATTTTTATTTTATGTGTTTTAAAATTCGTATGCAGGTAATTTATGTACAAGGTTGAAACCTACAATTTATTGGTATATGGTGGTAGTGAGGCACCCATAGCAGGTTCAACAACCTTTCCTTATTTACCCCGCGAATCCATTCCACCGGCTCTAGTGCAGTGACACCAGATTCCTTGGAGAAAAACCTCTTCATGAAGGTGTCGGTAGCCAGGTGGGGGAACCACTCGATGTTCCCCAAATCCAAATCTTCAAGCTTCAAATGCGGGATGCACGTTAAGCACGGACCTTCAAAAGTTATATTTTCTTACAGCAGGGGTGTGTTAAGGAGGAACTATCCCTCATCTGGGTCCTTCGGGACCTTCAACTTGCCCAGGCACGGAGGGATATACTCTAACAATTTAGAAACAGGGTCTACCCCCTCAATATCTATGTCTTCTGTGCCCTCCTTGACCTCTAGATCTACCACATTCCCCTTCTCTTTTTCACTCAGATTTTCTTTCCGTTGAGCCTGTGTGGCTACATGCTTCCTTGCTGAATCGCACACCAGCTTTGGTTTATTTTGTTTATCCTTCTTAGTCTTGGGAACCTCTCTCATCAGCGTAGGCTTCAGCCTAGGTGACCTCAGCACCGTAAGAAATGTTGTTGGAACCTCCATACTCACAACCTCAAGGGTAGCTCCCTCAGAGGTGATAGTGCCCCCAGTACTAGCGGTCTCGGCTGGTGCAGACATGAAGCTTTTAACTAGGTTCCGATGTGACTCAGGATACTAATCAAACATATGGTTTTCAAGCAAATTCTCAAAGAGCTCACACAACAGACAACACAACACATAAATTCTGAGAATGCAAAGTGTTTCTCGTTGGAGGAACACCTGTAATTTATAGGCAAATTCGAATTCAAATTCAACTGTCCCCCCCAAAATACATCCATAAATGCTAGACTGGCGACAAAGTTTCAAAGATTTCACTCTTAAATTCATCCTTAAATGTTGTGTGCCCCCCCCGCTCCTCCTAGTCGTCTCCTCACTGTTAAATCATGAACAGTGACAGTAACTGTCACTTTATGCCTGAGCTGCGCAGTCTCTCCTCCTATAGTGCGGCTCCCTTGACGCTTCTGCTGATGCTGTGAGATTCTTCTGTTTCACGTAGACCCCTTGTCACGCAGCTCTACAACCTAGCAATGTAGTTTATAGTCCCATGCCTCCTTGCAGCTGTGTGGATCGCTAAGACTATGCTATCGTCATGTAGTCATCAGGCCGTATCCCCATTGTATGGCTTCAATCACCTTCCATTTACCTTTCTTGGAAATGGATCTCCATTCAGTTTCACAAGTTGAACTGCTCCACCCTCAATAATCTCTTTGATAACGTATGGACCCAGTTAATGCATATGAAATTTTCTTGGAAAATTCTCAAACTTGTTGTCATATAATAAAACTAAATCTTTTACCTTGAAGGTGTGCAGTTTGATGTGTCGATCATGCCATGCCTTTTCGCGCTCCTTCTGAACTTGCTGATGGAATCCAGCCAAAAATATATCTTCCTCAAGAATTGTCAGCTATGCGAGCGTCTCTTCTAAGGCTTCACAGTCTACCATTCCTGTGAATGCCGCTATGCGTAGGCTAGGCGCATTGTACTCCATTGACATCACAGCTTCTACGCCATAGACTAGCCTAAAATATGTTTGACTAGTTAGCTTCTTAAAAGTAGTTCTATAAGCCCATAGTAATACTAGTATGCACATGTCCCAATCATTCCTTTGTGCATTGCAAACCTTCATCAATGCATTTTCCAATATCTTATTAAATGCTTCAACCATCCCATTGGTTTGAGGATGATATGACGTACTCTTCTGATCAGAGACTTTACACTTTACATAACAAAAACTTGGGCTTTCTACCCCAAAACTTGGGTTTTTTGCCCAAAATTGACCTTAGGGGACCCTGTCCCAACACCAAACTCTAAAGTGAGAAAAGGGGAAATAAACCTATCCAATGGATTTGAAAAGTAATGGATCAGCTCTGAAAAACAAAGACTAAAAATGTTAAAAAACCCTAGACTCCTCACTCAGCAAATGTCTTCCTAACAATGTGGAGGAGTAGTCTAAACTGTATGGGGTTATTTCCTTCCTCAAAGAGACAAAAAAATAGGATCCATACCTAAGGGATACCGATTAACAAAATTGAAAAACCCAAACCAATCTGTAGACAGCGCTTTCAGACAAACTGTAAACAATTTGAAAAAATTTCAGAAGAAATGGGGTGCGCAGGTATTGATCTGTTTTCCGAGGTACCACAAATTCTAGGGAAAAAATTGTGCTCTGGAACAAACTAAATAGGAAAAAAAGTGCACTTTGTTCCCACTTGTCTCGACTGGTAGATTTCATAAAGTTGTTGCAGTCTCTTGTTCGGATGGTACCTGTGACCTGCGGAAAAGACCAGAAACCATTCATAATTTAAAATTTTGACAAAATAGAGTTTAAAAATCGAAATAAAATTGAGAGGCCTAAAAATTTGCTAAAGAAACCATGAAATTTCTGAAATTTCAGTCACCTAAGTATGCAGTTATTAAACCAATGGAGTCGTCATTTCATAGTATGAAAATTCTTGGAAGATGTACCAAAAACCCTCACTTAAGTCACTAGGTGATAGGTCACGCTAATAACAAGTTGATGGTTGGTGTCATTCTAAATCTACAACACAAATGGAAAATCTACACTAAAAGAAAACAGGATCCAAAACAAATAGAAGAAAAATGATATATCCATAATAATAACCCAGTGGAAAGATGATTTTAAACAAATAAATATTTATTGATAACACCTGGTGAAGGAGATCTATAGATTGGTCTGTAAGTCCCTCTCCATGGGATGGGTCCTTTGATATCACTGATGCTTCAAAAATAGAATTCCCTCTCCCAATTGTGTGAAAATACCGAACAAAGTGAAGAACTCAAGTGGGAGATCAAGAAAAAATGACAATAATGTTGACGATGAGAATGATCATGGTGAGGAATGAATGAAAAATCCTCCTCTATATAGAAAAGTATGGAGTTAATCTCGAAAATGGAGAATAATAAAATATTATTGACCAAATTTAGATCGAACTACTTGGGATACTTTATTATATTTATTGGAGAGGGAAAAGGAATTTAAAATGGTTAAATTCCTTTATTTAGAAATAATCAACAAATAAAATGGTTTATTAACAATTTCGTGAGAGACAAGAAATGTGTGAAATCAAAATAATTATTAAATAGTGATTTACTAGTTATTATAATAACATAAATAAGGAAATTCAAATAATTAATGATTTATTTAAATATTCCAAAGGGATTTAATCAAATGGGGTAGGGAATAATTATTAAATAATGATTTAATAATAATTCCTAGAGAAAATGAAATGAATAATGATTGATCTAATTATTCTCATGGGGTTTTTTATTTAAATCAAAAAATAACTTAATAAAAGTGGTTTACTAAAGTATTTTCCACAGTGAAAGTGATTTTACTATGGTAAAATTAAATCCACATGGTGTATTTTGATCCACCTAGTTAGAAATGGCTAGGTGATCATTTTTTGGTGATAACATTCAATCTGTGAAGTAGTGAGACAAACTATACTAGTGCAAAGGCTGCTCAGGCTTGAGAAAGCATTGTATTTCTTATCTATTTTTTTATTAATGCAATATAGATAGGAAGGGGTTTTGAGTAGTTTATTTCCCCTAGATAATTTTCCGTGTTTGTGTACTGATTCATATCACATTTTTATGATTTACTTTCTCAATCGTGAATTTCTTTCTGTAGATAAGTAGAGTATATTCAAGCTTTATGTTTGAGTAAATTACATGGGAAGTTTTGAATCTACATAGAATTTCTACATGGTATCAGAGCAAGATTCATAATAGAGAAGAGAATTTGAAGTTGTATTTGCAGGAAGATAGAATTTGCAAGATCAATTCTTCAGATCTAATAGGATCGCATTCTATGGTCTAAGGCTTGAGTATTCCCTTGAGGGTAGATCAAACTTTTTTTCTTGGAAGTACCAAATGGAGGTGGTATTGGAGGACAATGGGTTGAAGGAATTCATTAATATGGACATTCCAAAACTGGGTTCATCAGACCTTAAGGATAAAGCAGAATGGATAAAGTGTGTATCCAAGGTGAGGATAATGATATTGGACAGTGTGAAGGATCACATAGTCTCTAATATCCATTGGAAATAAACCCCGTATGAAATGTGGCAAGCTGATGCTCAAGGACAACCTGGATCACATAGTAGAGACCACAGGAAGCTAGTGCTCAAGGACAAGCTTCGAAATATGAAGATGCAGAAGATTGAATCTATTAAAAATAGTACCTGAGTCAATTCACACAATGTCGTGTTGAACTTGGAGGATTTGGGGTTACTGTTGTGGAGAATGATCTCATGAGCCTAGCCTTTCCTAAGAGTTAACACAACTACTATGATTCAGTAAACATGAAGGAGAAGCTACCAAATGGGGAACACCTGTGGTCTGATTTGGTATAAGAGGAGACAAGGTGGAATACTAGAGATGTGACCTCATCCAAGGTTGAGGATGAGGAGAACTATGCCTTGGATGGAAGGGAAAAGAAAGGGAAAGGGAAGAAATCTTAATCCAAAGGATAATCGGGTCAAGGGGGAAAGAAGAAAGACTTATCCAAAATCAAGTTCTTTCATTGTCATGAACTATAACAATATGCCATGAAGTGTTTACACAAGAAGGTGGAAAGAAACCCTCAAGAAGAATGGTAGGTGAAGCTTTGGCTTCACAATTCGAGCTTGATTTCACCCTCATCACATGTATGGTGAGCACATTGATGGGTAGTGTGTGGTATTTGTATAGTGAAGCCTCATTATATATGATGGGAAAATGATTATTTTTCAGTGACTTGGAGGAGAAAGACCTCCAGATGCACATCGAGATGGGAGATGATGGAAGGTATAGTGTGACCCATACTGGTACAATTACTTTTCAGAGGGAGTCTAGTTTCCCTCTCAAACTCAAAGATGTGATGTATGTTCCATGTTTGAAGAAGAATCTCATTTCAGTTGCTATGTTGGAAGACCATGGCTATGATGTGATATTCAATGAAGGGAAGGATTTCCTCAGACACATAGCCATCAGGCAAGTGAATCAGATTAGGGTTTGTGTGAAGAACTTCTAAAATTTAGATGTGGAAGGAAGTGCAATATTGCGCACAAAAGAAAAGAAGGTGAAAATATGAAATATCATGCAACATATTTCTGCAGGACTTCCCAAAGGAGCACTAGATAAGCAAGATACATGCAAAGGGTGTACATCTAGGAAGTACACAAAAGCATTAGGATAGTAAAGCGCAAGCAATCTTTGAAAGTATTTACTCTGATGTGTGTGGACCTTTCTCGATAGCCTCCACAACTAAGCACACATATTATGTTATATTTGTAGATGATTTCTCATGGAAGCGTTGGATATTATTCATGTAGAGGAAATACCAAACATTCTCCAAGTTTTTTGAATTTAAAGCACTTGTTTAGAAAGAAAATGGCAAGAAGGTGAAGGCTCTCAAGAGCGATAATGGAGGTAAGTATTTGTGGAATGAGTTTAATAATTTATGTACAAAGGAGGGCATTCGAAGAGAGTTGACAATACCCAACAACCCACAATAGAATGGGGTGGATGAGAGAAAGAGCATAAGTATTGTTGGAGAAACAAGAACAACGTTGCATAACCAAGGCCTATCACTGCACTTGTGGGCTGAAGCATGCAACACAGTGTTCTATTTGCAGAACAAGAGTCTTCATCAGATTCTTGGCATGAGTACAATAGAGGAAGATTTTTTAGGGAAGAAACCAAATGTATCACACTTCAAAATATTTGGATCATTAGTTTACTGTCATGTTTCCAAGGAATCAAAGAAAAATCTAGAGCCAACAATAGAGTTGGGCATATTTGCGGGATACATAGAAACACCTCACAACTATTGTGTGTACTTTCCATATCTCAGGACGACGGTTGTTCGTAGAGATGTGAAGTTTGATGGGGATAAGGCAATGAGGTGTTCTCTTGAGAGGGACCTTAAGTTGCATTCAATTGAGAAGTTCTTATCTCCAAAAGAATAACCTCAAGAAGTTGTGGAGTAGCTACAAGAAAATGAGAAGATGGTGGAGACATCCACTCAAGAAGAGACATCCATAGATGGAAGGAAACAAACCAGGGAAGATGATAGATTATTGCATGACGCTAAAGATACTATGGGAGAACCCACATCAGAATGTAGGAAGAGGAGGTCACCGAATCGATACACTAGATACATGGCTCTGATGAATGAGCTTATATAGATTGAGCCATACTCATTCGAGGAAGTTATAGAACAACCAGTATGGGTTGATTCTATGGTAGAGGAATATGACTCCATTATCAGAAACAATGTTTGGGAAGTGGTCCCAAGACCAGAGGAAACATTAGTGGTGGGTTCAAGATAGATCTACAAGGTGAAGCAAGTAGCAAATGGAAGCATCGAGAAACACAAATCCATATTTTTCACCAAGGGTTTCTCTTAGGTGGAGGGAATTGACTATGAGGAGACCTTTCCTATAGTAGCAAGGTACTCTTCCATCATATCAATTCTACCACTTGCAGTGCATATGGGATGGAAGATTGACCAGATGGATGTGAAAACAACATTCCTCAATGGAGTTATTGAGGAAGATATGTACATTGAACAACCAGTGGGTTTTGAGACCTTAGACAGAGAGTCACATTTGTGCAGACTCAAGCAAGCATTATATGGATTGAAGCAAGCACCCAGTGCTTGGTACACTAGGATCAAAAACTATCTCACTGGGTTGGGCTTCACCAAAAGTGAAGTAGATGAAAACCTTTATCATATTGTTGTTGAAGGTAAATTATTGATTATAGTATTATATGACGATGATTTAATTTTAATTGATGATGAGGAGTTGATCAACTCTTTTTTCTTTTTTTTTTTCAATGGTGGTTCACAGCAGAGCGGCCGCTACATCCACAGGAACGGATCACGGCAGTTCCCCGAAGGGAACTGCTCGTCGGCTTTTTCTATGCTAAGCCTAACCCCAAGGGCGTCGAGGAGATTTGACCCCGTGACCTCCCAATTGGCGAGGTACTTAGCAACGGGAACTCGACCATTTGAGCTATCCCTTAGGGCTTGGAGTTGATCAACTCTTGCAAAGAGGATCTTGCAAAATAATTCGAGATGAAGGACCTCGGACTTATGTATTATTACCTCAGTTTGGAAGTATCAAAAGGAGATGGGGAACTATTTGTCTCTCAAGGCAAGTATTCCAACAAGATATTGAATAAGTTCTACATGGAGAGTTGAAAACCCATGGAACCAGCTGTAGCAGGTAGTTGGAGGAAAGAGGATGCCACTTCAGGTGAGGAAGTGGATGTTACCATTTACAGGAAGCTTGTGGGTTCACTTATGTATTTGGTGAACACATGACTAAACATGTGTTAGGAAATTAGCTAGCTTAGTCAAGTAATGGTTAAGCCAACCAAAATATATTGGAAAACAACAAAGCATGTGTTGAGATACCATAGAGGCACCACTCATTTTTTCTTTGGCACTGCCAGACATAAGGAGTGAAGCTTCAAGGCTTCATAGATGCAGATTGGGTAGGGATTCCATTATATAGGAAGAGCACATTAGGAGGAATTTTTAGGTTTGGGTCAATAATGGTTTCTTGGTACAACATGAAGTAGATGTTTGTGGCACTCAACTCAGCATAAGTAGAGTACATGGTTGCAAGTCAGGCATCATGTGAGTCGATCTGGATGAGAAATATTCTTGTTGGGCTATTTGGCCAGATGATGGATCATATTGTGATTTACTGTGATAAACAAAGTTGTATCAAACTCTTTGAGAATCCTGTATTTCATGATCAATCCAAGCATATCGACATCTGGTATCACCATCTACGAGATTGTGTGCAGAGGCAGATTATGTTGTTGGAGTACATTCCTATAGAGGAACAAGATGCAGATATTTTGACAAAGTCTTTGTTAAAGGGAAAATTCAAGTTCCATAGAGGCAGGATCAAGGTATTATATAATCCCTTTCTTGTTGAGACGGAGTGTTGAAAATGCAACAATAAAATCTAGTTTTGATTTTCCTTGGTCAAACTAGATTAAAATTTCAATTTCAATTTCAGTAAAATACTTGGAAGTAGTTAACTGAGGTGTCATGGCACTTTTCACTCTGTTAACTCAGTTAATTAAAATTGGAGACACTTGAGTTCAATTTAGTATTATTGATTTCTAATTTCCAGTTTTCTATTTTAGTTCATTTGAGTTATTGTGAGTTAAAGTAGTTTTAACTGTTAGGGAACTAGTGGAGGGTCCAGTAGTGGGGTGTGTACCTCACTGATAAACTAGTTAACTCATCGATCAACCTAAATTGATGCAAGCAAAGAAATCAAGTTACCCAGTTGAGATTAGAGTTCAAGGGAAATGCACTATCAATTGTAAACTATTCTAGAGTGTACAGGTGGTGCATGCGGTTAGAGAAGAGCCTAAAGGAATTGCACAATTATCAATGAGAAATTTCCCTAATTAATAGGGGATAATTCCTCAAGGAATAATGCAAGGAAATGGGATCTTGGATGGAAGAAAAATTGGTTAGGTGTTGGCTAGGGTCAATCGGTGAAGCAGATAGATAAATAATATTTGTGCAAAGGTTGTTTAGGCTTCAGAAAACATTATATTTCTTATTTATTTTCTAATTAATGCAATACAAATAGGAAGGGTTTTTGAGCAGTTTCTTTCTCCTATATAATTCTTTGTGTTTGTGTACTGATTCATGTCGCATGTTTATGATTTCCTTTCTCGGTCGTGAATTTCTTTCCACGGATGAGTCAAGTAGATTCAAGTTTTATGTTTTAGTAAATTACATGAGCCATTTTGAATGTTGATAGAATTTTTACAATGGTTTCTCTTATCTCTGTTGTTTAGATTTCTTGTTTATAGATCCTCCAAGGTTGAGCATGATGTGGTGGTCACATTCTTTTGTTTCGATCTTTTCGGTTTACATTTTGATTGCTTGGTATTAATTCATTTTTGCATATTGATTTTGATCATGCCACTCTTTATGCTTCTCTGTGAACCTTTAGTTGAATTTTGCATCTAACCTGAAAACTGTCGTAGCAAACTAATTTGAAAATTCACTCCTTTCAAAGCACTCTTCTGCTTGACTTTTTGGAAAGTTAACTTGGCTAATTAAGCCTAATTTTAAATTATTTCCTTGTGGTATGCCAATTCTCTCTCTCTCTCTCTCTCTCTTCTCTCTCTCTCTCTCTCTCTCCTCTCTCTCTCTACGATATATATACTATATATAATAGTATTGAAAAATTCACTCCTTTCAAGACCCTTCTGCTTGAATTTGTGGAAAGTTAACTGGCTAATTAAGCCTAATTTAAATGATTCCTGTGGTATGCCAGTTCTCTCTCTCTCTCTCTCTCTCTCTCTCTCTCTCTCTATATATATATATATATATATAACTTAAGATTGCATTACATTACAAACCATATATAAAATTAATCTATGTACAAGGGTAAAACATGTTACTATTTGTAGATAACATAATATGTTCGGTCCATTTTCTATTCATAAGCCATTCACATTATATGTTGAATGTTTGTATTACTATAATATATACACCAGAAAACCATATCAATACAGTACAAACAAATACTATTAATGTATGCATGGGCATATGTATATATATAATATATACTATAAAACATAGCAAACATTTTATAAAATCACCCAAACAAAAAACTCAAACAAATGTTATGTGTATCTTATAAATACAAAACACAAAAACAAAAAAAGGATAAGAGACAAACAAAAACATGAGAATGACCACATATAGGAAAATATAATGAGCCAATGTAATACCATATTACTTAGTGTGATTTAAATACATCATTCTCATAATAAAATTGACACATTCCATTGCATTCTACAACCTAGTATGACCCCAATGTGTAAGTATGTCCATGCTAAAAGTCAAAATTTAGTTAATATCGGCCAACATAAAAATAAAAATTTAGAAATCTGAATAATGTATATGTTCGTCTCTCCAATAAATAATAATAATGAAAAAAAAATGTTGGCCCTGAACAAAAACGAAAATAATCATATAGATACAAAAAAAACTACAATACAATTATCTCATGTGTTTAGATTGAAAAAAAAAATTACAATTATCTCATGCTTTTAATAGTTCTTTTATCATATACGTTGAATTTGAATGGATCATAAATTTACCTTCAAAAAGAAAAATTACCACATTAAAATCTAAATTAGGTAAACTTTTAAATATTTTTACTCCTTGTTAAAGCCACTACAATTTCTTAAATCAAAGTAAAAAGGTTATTTCAACACAAAGAATCCAAAATCTTGTTCTAAAATCTTTTAATATTTCTTTTAATTAATTATTTGTAAAATGAATCTTTAAAAGGAAAACCATATCCTATGGATATATTAAAATCTCTATACACATAAATATTTCCACATCAAAGTTGTAATTTTCGGAAATATTCATTTGATGTAGTTTTATTATAAATTTTGTTATCATGACATGTAAAAAACATCATTAATTCAATATTAATATTGAAATATTCAT
>APFE030384949.1:245634-257500 GCA_000404065.3 Pinus taeda
CTCCTAGCCTTCCACAACCTACAAGGTTTACACCACAATAATTGGAAGAAAAAAGAGAATAGGGGCTTTGTTGCAATTTTGATAGCAAATGCACTAAAGGTCATAGGTGTGCTGAGAAGAAATTATTTTACATAGATTATGAGGAGGAGGAAGAAAAGGATCATGAAACATCAAAATAAGAGGATATACACCAGGAACCAACCCCAGAGAAAGAAGAAATGAATCCAACCATATCTAGTAAAGCATTGGCATGAATTACCACTCCTCAAACTCCCAAGCTAGAAAGACATATCAAGAGGAAAAATGTGCAAGAAGTGAAACATCACATCAAGAAAGAAGAAATGAATCCAACCATATCTTGTAATGCATTGGCAGGAATTACCACTACTCAAACTATCAAGATAGAAGGACATATCAAGAAGAAAAATGTTCAAGAAGTGAAAGGTCACATTGAGCATCAAGAAATGAATCCGACCATATCTTGTAATGCATTGGAAGAAATTACCACTCCTCAAACTATCAAGATAGAAGGACATATCAAGAAGAAAAATGTTGAAGAAGTGAAATATCACATAAAGAATCAAGAAATGAATCCAACCATATCTTGTAATGCATTGGAAGAAATTACGACTCCTCAAACTCTCAAGATAGAAGGACATATCAAGAAGAAAAAGATTCAAGCAGTGACAAATCACATCGAGCATCAACAACAAGTTATCCAACTTTTAAAGGATAAGGCCACTTTGGTGTAGAATCGAATGAAACAACAGGCAGACCAACATCACAATGAAAGAAGTTTTGATGTAGGCGATTGGGTATTTTTATGGTTACATCCATACAAACAAATGTCCCTCAAGAAAGCTATTTATGAGAAGGAAATGTTGGAAATATTACATGCACTTAAAAAATGGCGATCTTACCTAATGGGAAGAAACTTTAGAGTAAAAATGGATCATGATAGTCTTAAATACTTTTTAGAACAAAGATTACCTTTAGAAGTAGTCTTAAATACTTTTTAGAACAAAGATTACCTTTAGAAGAACATAAACAATGGGTCACAAATATGTTGGGTTATGACTTTGAAATCATCTACAAAAAAGGGAAGCAACATGTTGTTGTAGATGCACTCTTAAGAAAGGATGAGGATGTGGAAGCATTGTTTTGTGTTATTTCTATTATCCAACCAAATTAGATAAACAAAGCAAAGATGAATGGAAGAAGGATGAAGAAGTGTGGACACTCATTCAAAAGTTGCAAAATATCCCAGTTCAAACAATATTGCCAGAACTTGATGAGGAAGGAAAAATCATATTGGAACCTGGAGCAATCACATAAACAAGAAACCATCATCGACGAAATCGATCAATTTCAGAGTATCTCATCAAGTATAAGAACTTACCCGCTGAAAATTCCACATGGGAGGACAAGAATTTTATACAGAAGCATCAAGAACTACTCAAGCGTTGAGGACAACGCTTTTATAAGGAGAGGGGTGTGTTAGGTCCCTATACTACTAGTGTAACCCCTTATTGTTATTAGTACAACCCCTTATTATATTGTTGTGCCCATGTAGTCCCCATATTCTTATTATTGTGCCCCATAGAACCTCACTATTGTTATTATTGTGCCCTTACATTATGATTGTTATGTCGACTCTGATTATATTATGACCCCTTAGACTCCTATATATAGAAAGGAGGTATTGTCATTTGTATCATCTAAGAATTGTTCATTTGTGTAATTTAAAGGAGGTTGCCCCCTCGAAGAGGCTGAATTCTAAGGCGTTGATCTATCTTTTCTATCTTTTGTGAGCTGGTTTCATAACAAAAACCTATAGGTGGAACTTTTTGTTGGATAAAAATATTTGAAAATCATGTGGATGTTATTGGTAGAGGCCATAATATTCCTAAAGGTGTGAATTTTCATCCACATGAGGTGTTCTATACAACACAAGGGTTATTGATAGCAACTGATATCATTAATGGTAAGCATACATGTCTATCTCTTTAATTCACATTTTTCATTTCATACCAAGAAAGTTTATTTATATTATCTATTATTCCTTGAGTGGGATTGAATCAAAATTGTAGTTTTTCACTCCATAAAAATGGTCAAAAAGTTTAGATATAGTCTAGGAAAAAGATTTTGGAATTACAATAAGAAATATTGGACTTTATATTACAATATCTAATATTTATATTACAATATTTCTATATACAAATTTAGCTCTATTTTAAAAGTATCTGAAATTACCTTGGCTTAGATCTATCAAGGTATCTCCCAATGGTTTAACTCCTTTTTAATAGTTCTAATGTAATCTTTATTCATATTGTAGGGATTGTTGATGTTTATTTACTGTGAGCTCTATCAGAAGGTGGTGCACTAGTACTCGAAATGGAGAATCTTTCCTTTGTTGATTTATTGCAATGAAAGATGATGATAACATAAATCTCTAACTTCTTGCAACAAAAGGTGATGATGAAGTTGTAAGTGCTAGATTATCTGCCTCTGCAGAATATTGAAGTTACAATGCATTACCATCATATAATGGAGTATTTCAGCCACGTTGAATTCATCAACATAACATTAATCTTCTTTCCTACAAATTTTTCGACCAGATAAGGTCTAAGAACATGATACACATTGATTCGTATGTGGAATTTCCCTGTTTGGATGAAACTTTCATGGTTCCTTTTGAGCTGATGCAATGAATTATGTACCTCCTTGGATTCTGAAGGAAAATAAATCACTAAAGTTTACCATAGATGTCTACATTGAGCTTAAGGAAGTTGTTCTCTATACATGGCCAACCTTTTCTGATAAATATCAACCATGTTCAAGCTCAAGTGTTGATAGTGAACCTCTTGGTAAATGGAGAGTGGGTCCAACATTTAGATTTAGCTATTTGTATAATAGTCTGCAACCTCATGTACAAGTCAACTTTTCATGGGATTCACACCAATGAGATCCTTCCCATCATTGTTACCTATTGGGGAAGAGGATTGGTGCACCCGATTTGGATATATAAATTTTGGACCTATCAATATGGTACAAAATATGTGGTATACACTCATTTATGTTATGACATATGGGATTTTTTCCACTGTTTGTGCACTAGGGAGGATCATTGGCACACCCCATTTGGGGATGTAAATATCTGATGAATTATGTATGAATAAAATTATATATTTTCTAGCCTATAGGATGTTGATAAGATACAACTATTAAGAACAAATCAAGAACTTAGTCATTAATTTTGAATTTTATCAATAGACTTACAAATTATGCATAAATATAAATAATTCATTCAAATATGATCATGCAATCTTTGCATGCATTTGTATGTTTATGGCTTGCATTTTATGACAAATGTCCATCAAAGTAAAAAATGTTAAAAGTGTAATTTTCATAGATCCATTACGAGGTGATGAAGAAAGGTTAAAAAAATAAACACAAGAATTTTATTTCCTAATATGTGTACCTATCCTGTTCCCAATAGGAAGGATACCAATTCGAATGACCTATATGAGACAAGGATGGGGAACTAAAGGGTCCCGGGTTTGGCATGTGACAACCTCGATCTGTGTCTCCCCCTCATTCATGGCCATTAAATGGGGGGGGGAACATGACCTTGTCTTCCCATGCTGTCACCTTCACCCACATCCACGTATTTACTATAAGAATTTCATAATAGAGGCTAGATTTCACTTTTATTAGACTAAGGGGACATCTAATCAATACAAGACAACCCTAAGGTGCTTTCGCTCAACATGCACCTTTTTATCCCAAATTGAAAAAGCAGGTGTATAATGAGGTGGAAAATAGTAGAAAAATACATTTGCAACTTAAATCACTCATAAATAAGAAATAATGAGGGTATGACGGGCATTTTTTTTCAGCTGGGTAAAACTAGCTTAAATACTGAAAATATGTCATTTTGTTAAATCAAGTGTAGGAAACTAACACATAATTTGAGGAATGTGAAAGAGGTTTTTGTCAAAAATACATATGTATTAAGCCCCATATTCTTATTTTCAATTAATGACATTTTCACAATTTACTATAGGTATTTTTGTAAGCCTAGTTTTGTATATTTACACATTGTTCTTCACTGAACAATTCAAGAACATAGTCATTGTAGCCCAAATTGAAAAACCAGGTGTATATTGAGGTGGAAAATATTAGAACATGCCATTTCCAACTGAAATCACTCTGAAAGAAGGAAGAATGATGGCATTGTGGACATTTTTCTGAGTTGGGTAAAACTGGGTTAAAAACAGAGACATTGTCATTTTGTCAAATCAATTGCAAGAAAATGACACAAAATTTGAGGAATGTGAAAGAATATTTTTTCAAAATATCTCTTTAGCCTCATAGGATTATTTCCAATTAATGACATATGTACAATCTTTGGAGGGAATTTTTCTAAGCCCTATTTTTTACATTTTCATTATGTTCTTGACAAAAGAATTCAAGAACTTAATTTTGATTTAGTTTTGAGTTTTTAATTTTGACCAAGATACTTACAAATTGTAAACAAGTGTAAATAAATCATTCACTCAAATATCACCACATAATATTTGCATACATTTGTATGTTTATGGCATGCATTTTACACCAAATACCCATCACAGTAAAAATTGTTAAAAATGCACATTTCATACATCCACTAAAAGAAGATGAGGGAAGGTTATAAAAAATCAACAAAGGAATTTTATTTCCCAATATGTGTACCAATCTCATTCAAAAATCCATTTACTATAATTATTTCATAACAGGGGTTGGTTTCCATTTTTATTCAACTAAGGGGACATCTCATGAAGATACAAAAACCCTTAGGTTTTTTTGCTCGACATACACACTTTTAGCTCAAATTGAAAGACTTAGTGTATAGCGAGGTGGAAAATATTAGAACACACCATTTTAAATTGAATTCACTCATAAATAAGGAATAATGAGGGTATGGCAAGCACTTTTCTGAGATGGGTAAAATTGGGTTAAAAACTGAGAAATTGTCATTTTGTCAAATCAACTGCAAGAAAATGACACAAAACTTGAGGAACGTAAAAGAAGCCTTCGAAAAAACTACATATTTCCTCAACCTCATTCACTTATTTCTAATTAATGACATATGTCCAGTATTCAATGGCAATTTTTCTAATCCCAACTTTGTGCATTTGCACTCTGTTCTTAACTGAAGAATTCAAGAACTTAAGTCATTAGCTTTGAATTTTGACCAAGAGACTTAGAAATTGTGAAAAAGTGTAAATAAATCATTCATTCAAATATGATCACGCAATATCTACATGCATTTGTATGTTTATGGCTTTCATTTTACACTGAATATCCATCATAGTAAAAATTGTTAAAAGTGCACTGTTCATATATCCATTGTGAGTAGATGAGGGAAGGTTATAAAAAATCAGTAGAGGAATATCGTTCTTTCCAAATATGTGTACCTATGCCATTGTTCATTACTCATTGTTCTTTACTGAACAATTCAATAACATAGTCATTGTAGCCCAAATTGAAAAAACAGGTGTATATTGAGGTGGAAAATATTAGAACATGCCATTTCCAACTAAAATCGCTCTAAAAGAAGGAAGAATGATGGCATTGTGGACATTTTTCTGAGTTGGGTAAAACTAGGTTAAAAAAGAGACATTGTCATTTTGTCAAATTAATTGCAAGAAAATGACACAGAATTTGAGGAATGTGAAAGAATAGTTTTTCAAAATATCTCTTTAGACTCATAGGATTATTTCCAATTAATGACATATGTACAATCTTTGGAGGGAATTTTTCTAAGCCCTATTTTGTACATTTTCACTATGTTCTTGTCAAAAGAATTAAGAACTTAATTTTGATTTAGTTTTGAGTTTTGAGTTTTGAATTTTGACCAAGATACTTACAAATTGTAAACAAGTGCAAATAAATCATTCACTCAAATATCACCACACAATATTTGCATACATTTGTATGTTTATGGCATGCATTTTACACCAAATACCCATCACAGTAAAAATTGTTAAAAGTGAACATTTCATACATCGACTAAAAGAAGACGAGGGAAGGTTATAAAAAATCAACAAAGGAATTTTATTTCCCAATATGTGTACCAATCTCATTCAAAAATCCATTTACTATAATTATTTCATAACAAGGTTTGGTTTCCATTTTTATTCAACTAATGGGACATTTCATGAAGATACAAAAACCCTTAGGTTTTTTTGCTCGACATACACACTTTTAGCTCAAATTGAAAGACTCGGTGTATAGCGAGGTGGAAAATATTAGAACACACCATTTTAAATTGAATTCACTCATAAATAAGGAATAATGAGGGTATGGCAAGAATTTTTGTGAGATGGGTAAAATTGGGTTTAAAACTGAGAAATTGTCATTTTGACAAATCAACTGCAAGAAAATGACACAAAACTTGAGGAATGTAAAAGAGGCCTTCGAAAAAAATACATATTTCCTCAACCCTATTCACTTATTTCTAATTAATGACATATGTGCAGTGTTCAATGGCCATTTTCTAATCCCAGTTTTGTGCATTTGCACTCTGTTCTTAACAAAAGAATTCAAGAACTTAAGTCATTAGCTTTGAATTTTGACCAAGAGACTTACAAATTGTGAAAAAGTGTAAATAAATTATTCATTCAAATATGATCACGCAATATCTACATGCATTTGTATGTTTATGGCTTTCATTTTACACTAAATGTCCATCATAGTAAAAATTGTTAAAAGTGCATTTTTCATACATCCATTGTGAGTAGATGAGGGAAGGTTATAAAAAATAAGTAAAGGAATATCATTCTTTCCAAATATGTGTACCTATGCCATTGTTCTCTACACATTGTTCTTTACTGAACAATTCAAGAACATAGTCATTGTAGCCCAAATTGAAAAAATAGGTGTATATTGAGGTGGAAAATATTATAACATGCCATTTCCAACTGAAATCACTCTAAACGAAGGAAGAATGATGGCATTGTGGACATTTTTCTAAGTTGGGTAAAACTAGGTTAAAAACAGAGACATTGTCATTTTATCAAATCAATTGCAAGAAAATGACATAGAATTTGAGGAATGTGAAAGAATCTTTTTTCAAAATCTCTCTTTAGCCTCATAAGATTATTTCCAATTAATGACATATGTACAATCTTTGGAGGGAATTTTTCTAAGCCCTATTTTGTACATTTTCACTATGTTCTTGACAAAAGAATTCATGAACTTAATTTTGATTTAGTTTTGAGTTTTGAATTTTGACCAAGATACTTACAAATTGTAAACAAGTGTAAATAAATCACATTCAAATATCACCACACAATATTTGCATACATTTGTATGTTTATGGCATGCATTTTACACCAAATACCCATCACAGTAAAAATTGTTAAAAGTGCACATTTCATACATCCACTAAAAGAAGATGAGGGAAGGTTATAAAAAATCAATAAAGGAATTTTATCTCCCAATATGTGTACCTATCTCATTCAAAAATTCATTTACTATAATTATTTCATAACAGGGGTTGGTCTCCATTTTTATTCAACTAAGGGGACATCTCATGAAGATACAAAAACCCTTAGGTTTTTTTGCTCGACATACACACTTTTAGCTCAAATTGAAAGACTCGGTGTATAGCGAGGTGGAAAATATTAGAGCACACCATTTTAAATTGAATTCATTCATAAATAAGGAATAATGAGGGTATGGCAAACATTTTTGTGAGATGGGTAAAATTGGGTTAAAAACTGAGAAATTGTCATTTTGTTAAATCAACTGCAATAAAATGACACAAAACTTGAGGAATGTAAAAGAGGCCTTTGAAAAAAATACATATTTCCTCAACCCCATTCACTTATTTCTAATTAATAACATTTGTGCATTATTCAATGGCCATTTTTCTAATCCCAACTTTGTGCGTTTGCGCTCTATTCTAAACATAAGAATTCAAGAACTTAAGTCATTAGCTTTGAATTTTGACCAAGAGACTTACAAATTGTGAAAAAGTGTAAATAAATCATTCATTCAAATATGATCACACAATATCTACATGCATTTGTATGTTTATGGCTTTCATTTTACACTAAATGTCCATCATAGTAAAAATTGTTAAAAGTGCACTTTTCATACATCCATTGTGAGTAGATGAGGGAAGGTTATAAAAAATCAGTAGAGGAATATCGTTCTTTCCAAATATGTGTACCTATGCCATTCCTAAATCCATTTACTATAATCATTTCAGAACAGGGGTTGGCTTAATTTTTATTAAACTAAGGGTACATCTCATGCATACAAGACAAGCCTTAGGTGTTTTTTCTTCACAAGCACCTTTGTAGCTCAAATTGAAAAAAAAAATTGTATAGTGAAGTGGAAAATAGAATAACACAGCATTTGAAACTAAAATCACTCAGAAAGAATGAATAATGAGGGTATGGCAAGCATTTTTTTAAGCTCGGTAAAACTAGGTTAAAAACTGAAAAATTTGTATTTTTTTCAAATCAACTATAAGAGGCTCACATATAATTTGAGGAATCTGAAAGAGGTGTTTGTCATAGATACATATTTGTTCATCTCCATAGGAATATTTCCAATTATTATCATTTGTACAATCTTCAATGGACATTCTTCTGAGCCCCATTTTGTACATTTGCACTATGTTCTTGACAGAAGAATTCAACAACGTAAGTCATTAGTTTTGAATTTTCACCAAGAGACTTACGAACTACACACAAGTGTAAATAAATAATTCATTCAAATATGATCGCACAATATTTTTGTTCATTTGTATGTTTATGGCTTGCATTTTACACCAAATGTCCATCATAGTAAATATTGCTAAAAGTGCACTTTTCATACATCCACTGTGAGAAGATGAGGAAAGGTTATAGAAATACAACATGAGAATGTTGTTTGAAAATATGTGTACCTATCTCATTCCCAGATATATTATTATAATCATTTCATAATAGGGGTTGGCTTTCATTTTTATTAAACTAAGGGGACATCTCAGGAGTACATGACAACCCTTAGGTGTGTTTTCTTAACAGGCAAATTTCTAGCCTATATTGAAAAACCAGGTGTATGGTGCAGTGGAAAATAGTAGAAAACACCATTTCTAACTAAAATAAATCAAAAGAAGTAAGAATTAGGGTATGGGAGGGGCATTTTTCTGAGTTGGGTAAAACTAGGTTAAAAACCGAGAAATTGTCATTTTGTCAAATCAATTGCAAGAAACTGACACAAAATTTGAGGAATGTGAAAGAGGTTTTTGTCACAAATACATTTTTCTTCAACCCAATATGCTTATTTCCAATTATTGAAATTTTTACAGTATTCAATGGGCATTTTTCTAAGCCCATTTTTTTAAATTTGCACTTTGTTCTTGATAGAAGAATTCAAGAACTTAAGCCATTAGTTTTGAATTTTGACTAAGAGACTTCCAAATTGTGCACAATTGTAAACAATCATTCTTTAAAATATGATCATGAAACCTATGCATGCATTTGTATGTTTATAGATTTCATTTTACACCAAATGTCAATCATAGTAAAAATTGTTAAAAGTGCACTCTTCATAGATTAACTATGTTATGAAACTAGCTCACAAAAAGATAGAAAAGATAGATCAACGCCTTAGAAATAAGCCTCTTCGAGGGGACAACCTCCTTTACATTACACAAATGAACAATTCTTGGATGATACAAATGACAATACCTCCTTTCTATATATAGGAGTATAAGGGGTCATAATATAATTAGAGCTGACATAACAATAATAATGTAAGGGCACAATAATAACAATATGGGGACAACATGGGTAAAACAATATAATAAGGGGTTGTACTAATAACATTAAGGGGTTACGCTAGTAGTATAGGGCCTTAACAAACTCATGATTATAAAGCTTATTATATAAAAGTTTATAACATAAAGTTTATTATATATAATGTTTATACTATAAAGTTTAGTATTCATATAAATGTCTAAAAACATAGTTTGTTGGGATCCCAGTGAGGCAGCCCAAGCCGCTCCCAGGCCACTTCTACCAGGATCTTCTACAACCGTGCTTATAAACCATGCACCTCAACACACTCTAGGTGTACACTTTGAAAATTTGAAAGCTTATTTCTATCATTGTGATCTCATGACAAAAAAAAAACAACCATGCTTGAATTTACTCACAGCGCTCTTCATTAAAATGGACTTACAGTGAATTTAAATAAACAGCCACAGGTATCCGAATTTTATTCGCTACATTCAATAATTCCCAACCTCATATGAACCCGCAGGCGTATATGTATATATCATTAACAGTCACAGTTGTAATTTAACCCCGGCATAACATCGGTTATCCAAAGAACGAACCTTCAATGCGCATCCAATATATATATACCTAATCTAATAACACCTCTGGTTAAATCCTTCAATTGGTCTCCATCACAACGGACAGCGAGACAGTCTCGGTCACACAACAGAATGAAGATATCTAAATTACTGTATACAGCGTGGAAATGCGGCTACACGCAGTATATATATCTTTGTCCCGGCGCCACCATTCAATGAATGTATGTCATTTCAATTGTTCGACAAACCTTGGCAATTGTATGCCGTGGCGTGGACGGCTTCCGCCTTTGTCCAACACCTGATGCGGGACTTGATGAACGATTGTTCTGCCTTCGTATAACTGCTCAGGCGATACATATAGACTGTAAATTCTATTGATTTGCTCCCAATCTCCGGAACTCAGCTCTGGTTCCATATAGCTCCCATCGAACTGCAAGTATTCACAATCTGAGCATACAACGACCGTTCTTATATTTCTGTCACGGTATATATATACTTGTACTGGCTCAATCAACCAACGATCCTTCCCTTCGATCTGCGGATCCACATAATATAATCCGTTATGCGATGTCTCAGACTCTGATCAGCACTTCTTTAAATTGTTAAATAACATACCATCGCACACATTTTTACTCCAGCACACTTTCTGCCAACGCGTATAGATAATTCATATTCACATTTATAATTACATGCGGCCTTCAAAGGTCAACGCAGATGCATTGATTGTAATCGCCAACCAGAGTTATGTGTGGAAGTATAACAGCGCTTCAAGGATGAACAAGGCTCTGATTTAACGTTGATTACTACAGATATATATGTCGTTAACACATTCCGCCGGGGAATATACAACTCAGACATACAATTCGGACAACCAGTTTGTAATTAGAGCGCATGCATCTCTACGATAACTCAACCATGGCTGCAAACTTTGGTTTGAACGCAGAAGGTAACAATCATCCGCGTGAATGCCAAACTGGAATACCAAGATATCAATAGTTAACGATTAACAGTAATTGCATATTAAATAAACATGATATCCGCCATTCAATTAAACATCTAAACACTGTCCGCCAAAAGCAATCAAATTATTCAACACACTCAGTTTATTACGCCAGGTGCAGAGCCATATCTCGGAGTTCCTTAAGCACAAACACATCCATACCAATTGAATTCAACTACTCATATTTACATAAACCAAGCACACATAACAGCTATATTCATGGCCAGATATGCAAATCCATGGCCCTTTTACAAACTGCCCGAAGGCTCCCAAGGAGAACTTCTGGTACTCACACACTCACCCTTTTTCCTCTCAAAAACCCCTTCCTATTTAAAAAAATCATTAAATTAAATGCTCAACCCCTTAAAATCCTCAACAACCCCTAAATCTATCAACATCCCTAAAGGATAGGTTTTTATCCCTAAAATCCTTCAATTAATTAAATTTCCTCATATCCTTTTATTAATAAAAGGATATTTACATAAATCCTCACCTTCTCCTATTTA
>APFE030384949.1:270735-287255 GCA_000404065.3 Pinus taeda
TTATATTCATTACCTTGTTCATCTTCATCACTGTTTGATAGACCATCACTATCTTCATGAGTGTAGTAGATTTTCTTACTTGCACTTTGTTTCTTGTTCCATCTAGCAGGTTCCTTTCCCTTATCCTTATAAGGACATTTTATAGCATAATGACCTACTCTTCCACAAGAAAAGAATTTAAAAGGCAACTTACCTCTGAACCTTCCAGCACCCCTTTGAAGATTTCTGAAAAAGTTTGATTCTTCTTCCTCTTCTTCTGGGATGTGGCTTGCTTCATAATAATCTCCTTTGCCTGATGCCTTGAAAGCAGCTTCTCTTCCATCTGAAGGACCTCCCTTTCTCATTTCATAAGCAGTTAGAATTCCATGTAGCTGAGACATAGTCAGAATTCGTAGATTTTCCTTTTCTTCTATTGCAGATACTTTAGATTCAAACTTGGGGGACAATGATCTTAGAACCTTTTCAACCACAATAGCCTCTTTTATTTCTTCACCCAAATTTTTCATACAATTAACAACTTCATCTAACCGAAGAAAATAGTTAGCCACACTTTCATCATTATACATCTTGAGAGTCTCATACTGAATCCTGAGAGTTTGAAGTTTGGCACGCTTTACCTGTTCATCTCCTTCATAGTTCGTGACAATTTTGTCCCATATCTCTTTTGCGGATTTATAGTGCATTACCTTCATGAATTCTGATTGGGATACACATCCTAATAGGGTACTGACTGCTTTTGCATTTGTTTCATACTTCTTCTTCTCGTCTGCATCTGTAGGAGTAGTTGAAGGAAAAGCATAGCCTGCCTCTACGATGTTCCAAACTTCTGTACCAAGAGATTGAAGATAGACAGTAACTCTTACCTTCCAATAATTAAAGTTTGTCCCATCAAAAACCGGTTGCCTGATAGATGCTTCCCTCTCGTAGTTGCTCATGATGAAAGATCTTCCTTCAAGCGATCAAGCTTCTTTAGAAGGACCTTCTCTGATACCAATTGTTGAAAATAATACTGAGAGGGGGGGTGAATCAGTATTATCTAGTCCTTTTAACAATTCTTCCTTATTTATACTTTGAATTATTTGTGCATATCAGTACCATAAAACAATGAGCATGAACAAGAAAAACAGACAGTCACATCAAAGAACACCAGATATAAGGTGGAAACCCAATGTGGGTGAAAACCACCTGCTGCAATATGTCTCTATCTTCTTTCAAATTAGAAACTCCTTTTACAATGGTCTTGTACTAGTGCAGTCCTTTACCAATATGCAGGCTGCAACCTGAAGAGAGCTACAACTCTCTCTCGTTTTCCAGTCTCTCCTGGAAGGGAGCTACAACTCCCTACTTCTTTTCAAGGACCACTTTTCATAAATTTTCAAACTGGATCCATATACATCAAATGATCATCAAGTACAGATAAATTACCGTCAGCTGAAATAACCAGATCAACAATAACAGAACTGAACCCAGAACACTTTATCAACAGAAAAATTTAGTCAACAGAAGATCTTAAAACAGATACGCAGTTCTCCTTCTTCTAGCCTGCGTCGCTACGCACTTCACACTCTGCTTCTCTGCGTACACCCGCAGAGCTCCTTCTGCTGTACTGCGTGACCATGCACTACTCCTTTTACTGATCTGCGTACAGTACGCACCCAAATTTACTATCGCGCCGCGTACAGGCCAGTAGGCACGCACCCAGGAGAACAATCGCGCCGCGTACTGACACAGTAGGCACGCACCCAAAAGAACAATCGCGCCGCGTACCGACACAGTAGGCACGCACCTGAACCACTGTCACTCTGCGTACCCACGCACTTCTCCCTCGTCGCCTCTGCGTACCCACGCACTGCCCCTTTGTCGCCTCTGCGTACACACGCACTTCTTCCTTGTCGCCTCTGCGTACCCACGCACCGCTCCTTCGTCACCTCTGCGTACCTCTGATTAGGGATGAAATACAGTCAGATGCTCAGATCTGAACTTGCGCTCGAGAGATCACCCTTCACAGATTCGCTTCCAACTTCTCTTTTTATAGATCAAGCTTTTAAACCGAGAACCCAATATTTCCGATCTTAAGATATTCAATGCTCAAAAGATGCCAAAGCCAAATGATCTCCTTTGCTTTATATAGGCAAGATCTTCCTCAAATCATGGACTAATACCACGGGCAAAAACCATGATAATACAATACTGTTGGCTAAATATCATAAGAAACCCCACGTGTGCGCGCTTTACTGCCTTGAAGAGTGTGCACTGGGGTACGCACCTCATGAATGGGTAATCTGCATAACTGGACGCGGTCCCTGCACGGCGTACCTGCGGGTACGCACCTCCTGAACTGTTCTCCTAGGTACTTCTTTATTTTCATCAATTTTGAGAGCCATGCCATGGGTGTTGCCATCAAGTACAACATATAATCATACCAGAAACATAATGCCAACATGATAGTCGATCAAGTTTTTTATCATGAATGATTCAAAACCACCACCTTGAAATACACTATACAATGAACTTAATAGAAATTCAAATTGGCATACCTTTCCTCATACAAATTTGCATCATCCCCTCTTGTCCCTTGTAACTGCAACATGTGGAATTCTTTATAACACTTCCACAACCTCCCCAACTTTTATACTTTTCTCCATCTAGAAGGTATTCAATAACCTTCAAGCACAATATCTTTTTTTACATGATTACTTACTTTTCTATTAAATTTGGGTGAAACTATGAGCTAGTTTCACTGACATGCCATCATCAAATCATTATTTTTTTCAATAGAAAACCACATAAAAAATGTTACATATTCTAACTTCAAGATGGGGTTGGGAAAAGGGACAAGTAATAAAGCAGAATTGCTAACATCAGGATTGTCATTTTGAATCATATTTTCAATGATATATAAAATTACATTTTTTCCAAGTAAAATTGTTTTATTAAACCTTTAAAACTCCTTCATGTCGAATGAGGATCTTATTTGATGTTGATCCATCTAATTTCCCATAGTTAAGGTCATTGTACTCTTTCCTTTTATGATGGTATGGTTCCCCAGGCTTACATGGAACCCCAATTTTCTCCATCTCCTCCCAAATTTGAATAAATTTAGTTTTCTCAATCCCTCTTGTTGGATGAACCTTGTCATATTCTTGTGCAATTATTTTAATTTCACAAAACATCTTCAAAACAATTCTAAATGTAGCATGGCACACACAATATGTAAGCTTAGACATTGGGCCCAAAGTTAGCTACAATTGTTAGAAAATGTTTCAAGAGTTATTAATTAAATAATAAACACCTTTATTTATGAAAAAGAAATAATTGAGAAAGCATGTACTTTTTCGTGAGTTGTTCTATTTATGGGATACTTCTTGATAACATTCAATTTCCACTGCATAAGGTTGGTTGAATGTCTGTAACAAACTCATCCAAGTTTTCTTGCCATCCTATCATTCTTTGTTCCAAATGAGGATTCAATTCCTACTATTTTAAAACAAAGTTAGAATAAGAAAGTAAGTGAAGATATCAACAAAAAACTAAACTCTAAATAAATTAATAAAACTTACTAGCAACAAATTTGGTGACATTGTGTAAAACTTGGAAATACTATGAGTAGTATCTCCATTTTGGATTTGGTTTTATATGTAACAATGTGCATATATTTTTATGGAATATGCGCCAAGGAAAAAAATTATTACCCATTTGAGAAAAAATATTATTGCATACTAAACTGCATATGACCACTAGATCATGACACTCATACAAATCCACTTTCACTACCCTTCCATCCCCCATGAGGATACCATCTTGTAAAAATCTATTTAATCGTTCCATCAAGTTATCCTCATTTGTAGGATCAACAACATGTGCTAAAACTTGTTATTATTCTTCCTTTCATCCCATTTACCAAGGCTTAAACAAGGCATCATGCCACTATCTTCTAGTAACTTAAATAATATCTCACATACTTTCCCACCTTGATCATAATGCACACAAGAATCAATACCAAGTTTGAAAGAAACTTGAATGATTGTACTGTCAGTCCTCTTTTCATATGACTCAACCATGAAGGAAGCATATAACTTTACTTGCTTCACTTTAACTCCATATGTGAAACCATCAGTTATTTCCCAACCCATATCAATATCCTCAACTTCTTTGCTCCACCTTTTTATTTCATCTTAAACTAAAGTACAATTAGACCCCTTGAACACACCATGGTTTTCAATATTTTTCAAACATTCGACAACCTTATAGGTCATGCTTGATTCAATAAATATGGAAGCCATATTTCTAGTCATAATATCCTTACGAATCTCTTTCATAACAATTGAAAGATTTTTTTCAAGTACTCCATCGAGGTGTTCAATAACATCCTCAATTTTGGAATCTTTATAATATTTTTTTACTCACGAAGTTCACAATTCCAACAATAATATCATTTCCTTCTACATCTTGAAGTGACTTCCCAAAGAACCATTTACCAATTTCCTTAAATTTTTTCTTCCCCTAATATACTTTGTGGTAAAACCATCTTGAGCGCTTCATAAGACTCAATAAGGTTGTCCTCAAGTGGTTTCTTGGTGACGTTCTAGTATAATGTGTAATTTGATCTATTGACCAACCTTCAGGGGTTTCTCCAAAAGCTTGTTCATTTGCATAATTTTGATTTTTTGTTGGTTCATTTCTATCCATTTGATTATGAAAGGTACTAGCTCTTTACATTGTTTCATCACCTATAGTTGCATCTACAATCTCATTGGATGCTATTCAAATTGTTTTCCATTGGGTAGGGCTAAAATTTCATTCCCTTGAACTGTTATTAGAGACAAATGTTTCCTTGGTTGTCCAACAACATTTTTGTTTTGCCACAATTTGCTTGCATAATGTACATTGAGTTTCAACATTTGTTGCATTCTGATCTTCAAATGAATTATTGCATGTTTCTTGAGGGAAATGCATGACATTATTTTGTGGTATGGAGTTTTGATATGCAAATTCTTGACATTGTTGACGAGTATCACAGTTAGCAACTCTTTTACCTCTAGTAGGAGCGAATTGAAGGACAATGTTATGTGGTCCCATAATTGGAATATTAGGAATTTATATTTCTTTGCATCAACCTCTTTTTGGATGAACATTATGTTGACATTGTTGGTATTAATAATCCATTCATGTGTTCCAGTAATTATTCATTATATTCTAGGGTTGTATTGTATGCAAAGGATTCTAAGGTTTTATTTGTTGCAACTAAGGAATCAACTTCTAAAATGTTAGGTCTATTTGGGTCTCCAGTGAATTCTTCCTATGTTGCAATTGATATATTTGAGCAAGAATAAGTTAGTTTCCAAATTCAAATCTTGTATATCTATGCAATAGATTGAATTTGTCAAAAAATATCTGAACTAAAAAGCATATGTCAAACAACTACATTCCCCTCTCAAATATGTTATTTTCAAATCAGATGTTCAATTGGTTATTTTCATGTTAACTCAGATTCTATGTTAACTCATATTTGAACACTTGTAGAGAAATAAATCGGAAGCAAAAGACTTACTTCTAAAAATGATAATTGGCCCTGAGTTAGATCAACAAATTGAATAGGAGGAGTTTGTACGTTTATGGCTTGCATTTTACACCAAATGTCCATCATAATAAAAATGGTTAAAAGTGCACTTTTCATAGATCCACTATGAGAACATGAGGGGATGATCTAAGAAATAAACATAGGAATTTCCCAATATTTGTACCTATCCCATTCCCAAATCCATTTACTATAATCATTTCATAACAGGGTTGGCTTGGATTATATTAAATTAAGGGTACATTTCACGAGTAAAAGATAACCCTTAGGTGTTTTTTCTTAGTAGGCACATTTTTAGTCCAAATTGAAAAACCAGGCGTATAGTGAGGTGTAAAATAGTAGAACATGCCATTTCCAACTAGAATCACTCAGAAAGAAAGAAGAATGATGGTATGTCATGCATTTTATCATTTTGTCAATTCAGTTTCAAGAAAATAGCACATAATTTGAGGAACGTGAAAGAGGTTTTTGTCAAAAATACATATGTCTTCAGCCCCATATGATTATTTCCTATTAATGACATTTTTACAATCTTTGATGCACATTTCTGTAAGCATGGTTTTGTACATATGCACTCAATTCTTGAAAGAAGAATTCAAGAGTTTAAGTCATTATTTTTTAATTTTGACCGAGAGACTTACAAATTGTGCACAATTGTAAATAAATCATTTATTCAAATATGATCGTGAAATATTTGCATACAATTGTATGTTTATGGCCTTCATTTTAGACCCAATTTCCATCATAGTAAACATTGTTAAAAGTTCACTTTTCATACATCCATTGTAAGCCGAAGACGGAAGATTATAAAAATCAAATAGAGGAATGTGCTTTCCCAATATGTGCACCTATCCCATTCCCAAATCCATTTACTATAACCAATTCATAATTGGGGTTGGCTTCCATTTTTATTAAACATAGGGGACATCTCATGAATACAAGACAACCCTTAGCATTTTTTTCTTAGCAGACACCTTTTCAGCCCAAATTGAAACAACACATGTATAGTGAGGTGGAAAATAGTAGAACACACCATTTTCAACTAAAATGAATCAGAAAGATGGAAGAATGAGGGTATGGATAGAATTTTTCTGAGCTGGGTAAAACTGGGTTAAAAACTAAGAAATTGTCATTTTTCAAATCAATTACAAGAAAGTCACACATAATTTGAGGAATGTGAAAGAGGTTTTTGTCACGAATACATTTCTCTTCAGCCCCATATGCTTATTTCTAATTAACTACATGTGTATTTTCTCAAATACACATGTAATCCATGTTTTATAAATTTGCACTCTAATCTTAACGAAATATTTCAACTTAAGTGATTAGTTTTAAATTTTGACTAAAAGACTTACAAATTGTGTAGAAGTGTAAATACATCATTCATTCAAATATGATCATGCAATCTTTGTGTGAATTTGTATGTTTATGGCTTGCATTTTACAACAAATGTCCATCACAATAAAAATTGTTAAAATTGCACTTTTTATACATCTGTCATGAGCAGATGAGGGAAGGTTATGAAAAATCAACAAAGGAATGTTATTTCTGAATATATGTACCTATCCCATTCCAAAATCCATTTACTATAATCATTTCATAAGAGGGATTGGTTTGTTCTTGTGAATAAGCCTTGTGTGAAAGTGTTGTGGTTGGTTCCAATGCATGTGGAAAACCCAAAAGGACTCGTGACACTATAACATTTGGCTAAACTTTATTCCTTCTTCTTTCTCTAGTTCCACACCTTTTGGTCGATGATTTGTTTATGGAAAACATGATCCTTGTGTAAGGAGAGATTTTGTGGAACCATGATACCTATATCTATTATAGGAACCTCGTTTCTAAGCTCGGTATTTTATGTTTCAGTGTTTTTCACATTAGTCCAATTTAGTAGAGAAGGAAAAGGGGAACATCTATAATGAGCATGTTAATATCAGAGGTATATATATATATCCTTTTCTGAGGGAAAAACCTCTTCTACTCTCAATAATTTAGGATCCCTCTTCTTCCCCCTTGAAATAATATGTGTCGAAGCATAGTCCTATAAATAAAATAAATAAAGGGTGAAATAAGAGAAAGCCTTCTTGTGCAGAGAGCTTAAGCAAGAAATTTTGTCAGGGTTCTATTCATGCTCGATGGAAGTGAAGTAATTCTTATGTTCTTGTAGTGACTCTGTCAGGGTACTGTCCAGACCTACTAGCAACAAAACAACACTAGAGATGAAAACTAATACTCTGAATATCTAAAGCTCACAAATAATTGCCCTTCTCTTGAATCGAAACCATTGTGATATAACTAATTATGTGAATTCATTTTAACTTAGAAATTAATGGAGGGGACTATATCTATAACCAGGTTATGGGAAAACTAGAGTGATCCACACCTTGAATCAATACTTCTTTAAGAACTAGACCTCGCATAGAATATTACACCAAGGAAGAGAAGCTGAAGTTCTACCAGTGTGTCACCAAGTGTTGTTACGGCTACAACACCCTTCAGATTTTTGGCCTACATTCAAATTTTGAAGCCTTCTTTGACCTTGCAAACTATCATTTCTAGTATTAAGATTCATCCCATGTATATCTATAAGTTTTCTCATCCCTTTGTGGAGAAAACTCAAGTGTTGTCTTTCTGCATGGGAAATGTCACAAATCATAAAAAGAAGAGTTATGTTTCATTTCAAGGGGAAACTTTGATGTTGACCCTATCTTATTTATCATATAGACATGTATTAGAAACATTACCAAAGTTTCATGCGTTGTCGCACAAGTGTCATCACTGTCATCGCAAAGTGTAACTTAAGTGTTTCACTTTGAGGAGTATGTTGTTTTGCTATCACATTAAGGGGACCATGTCGTTTCTGATTTCTTAGTGTTTAATGTTATGTCCCTGCATGTGTGATCATGTTCAAGTCAAGCCTTGGTTTCATATCTACTTCACTTATCCCATACTTCCCTCCTAAACTACGCATTGCGTAGTGGCAAGCTGCAAACATGCACCCTTGCCTCCTGAAATTGTGCAATGTGTAGTTTCTACCTCTAAAGGGTCCACATTGCACAGTTATAGTGCTCAATCCTGGCCTCTTGAACTCCACAACTACATAATAAAGCCTCTATTTCTGTCTCCTCCTATGCATTGCGTAATCTTAGTCTATAGTCTAACTCCCTGGCTCCTTGAATTGCGCAACTCTACAATCTACTGGCCTCCCTCTCACCTAAATTGCACATTACCAGTGGCCAAGCCTACCTTACCATGACCCTCAACTGCACAATATTCCTACCTATGCCTCTAGTGTTGCACATTGCGTAGTCACAAGCCTCAGCATCTCACTACTAGCCTTTGGAACTATGCACTGTGTGATCCATGAGCCTCTCTCCCAGTCCATTACCCAGTTCTAATTTAATAAAAAAAATTAATGAAACATGTTAGACTAGGATTTTTTCGGGCTAATGTCATCTTATCATGAGGGATTTCTAGTTGCAGGTACTATATCTTCACATGACATGATGATGATCGACGATAAGGAGAAGGAGATTATACTAGATGACACTTATGAAGTTGCAAAGACAAGTTGACTGTTGAACAAGAAGATCAAGGGACACTAGATTGCAACAAAATTTGAAGATCAATGTCATAGGGAAGAGTCCCTTTCTTCAAGACTTATGGAAGAGGTAGAAGAAAGGCATGTACCATCTCTCAAGAAGACATAAAGATAGCAGCAAAAAAGGTGGCCTAACATTTCCACATCATCCTCAATTCCATGTCATCAATGCCATGTCATGTCTTATCAAGATTTCATATGAATCATCATTTCCCACATCATTTGTGGATGTAATTATGTAATTTTAAATAATATGAAAAATGTAATGTGAAGTGGAAGTCCAAGAGTCACCTATAGAATGTGAAAAGTTGTGTAGAATTCAAAGAGTCTCTTCCAAATTCAAAAAATTAGATGGAAGCTCAAGAGTTATGACGGTAGTCTAAGAGTCACAAGCGAGGTGGAGATTCACCTCATTTTTTTATACACCACCATATTTCAAGCAAAGGACTTTTCACCTTAGCTCCTCTAACTCACATTAGAGAGGAAGATATTTCTTTTGAGGAGCAAGTGGTAGCTCTAACACTCCACTATTGGAGCTAGTGGTGTTCATTTTATCGATGTATCTTGGAACTTTCACTTAGTACTTGAAGCTCATTGAGCCAACACACTTTCATGCATATGTTGTTGTCATTTGTACTAAAACAAATTGAACTATTTCAGTGGCTTTGGTGCTTATCTTGTTGAAGGTGTGTTGTACTTGTTGTAACGACCATTACTAATATGTGAACTAGGCATATTCACTTGTTCATTCAAAAGTACATGTACATTACTCTCTTTTGCTAACCATCGCAACTAAGGAAAATCTTTAAGAAAAATGGTAGTCAAGCCTTACTTCTGTAAGGGCTCCTATATGAAACTATGTCAAGTCTAATTAGGAATTTTCATTGGGGAGACCCCCTTGTATGTTGGTAGGTTCCAGCACCATCAATAAATATAAATAACAACTACTTTAATTTCATATCAAAAATAAAAAATTTAACCCAATTGCAATTTATATGTTTTATTTTTTCTATTATAAATATTTATTTACATTTTCATTGCAATTTTACTGCTCTGTTCAAATCAAATGCTCGCAACATCACATTGGAGTGTTGCATTATACCCTTCCTTGCTAATATCTGCATGGAAATTCAATAATAAGGAAGCCTTTCAAGGTGATATGTAGATTTCATGGGATTCAAACCCCAGATGGAGTCTAGATGGGAAATTCCTAAGGAGAGCTGCAACAATCAGGTGGAGGGAGGGTGAGCTCATTAGGTGTGGACCTTATGGCCGTTTTTACATGGGTATGAATTTGGACTCTAGAGAGCTATTGGTCATCAAAGAGGTATTAATTTTTACTAAAAAAATATTTTGTTCTTATGAGTAAATAACTTCAAGGGTTTATATGATCACGCCAGAAATTTCATCAAGATTCGAGGTTTTGATTATGGTGATGCATTTATTGATTATGGAAAACAAATCAGCAAAAGATAAGGCACATGTAAGCATCTTGCATGTCCTTATTGTACAGATTCGGCTTCTCCTCAATATTTATGGGGCCAGAATGCAATAAAGTATGTTTTTTCCTTGCAACTTTCTTTTAGTCGTTGATTGTTTGTGTAATGGAACGTATTATGCCCAAATTCAAGACACAAAATAATTGTAATTGGAGTTGTTGTTAACAAATGCAATTAATCAAAATAACTTTTGTTGTTTTCTCCTAGATGGGTTTCAGCGTACATCCTGCGTTCAATCTTTGTGTATGATTTGTTATGTTTGCTTATTCTTTATACTTGAGTTAAATTTTTTATGTTTGATTATTCTTTACACTCAAGAGAAAACATCATATTTGTACTTTGACTAATAAGGATATCATAAAATTCTTAAATATTTAAAGTTAATATTGATTGAGACATATCCTTACCCGAAAATTCAATATTTCAATCTAGAACAAAGGAAAGAATCAAAATGTAATGATGTCATATTTCAATGTCGATATTGTCATGAGTAGTGAAAGTTTAATTAAAGGCGTTTGAAAACACTAACAAAGAGCTCCCAAAATCTTCCACAGAAAAAGCAGATACAACAAAAAGAGTAGCTAGATAAAATGATAAAAGGATACAATTACAAATGATCAACATTATAGAGAAAAACAATTTCAGAATGGCAACACCCAAAAAGGTACATAAGCCAAGTCAAAAATAAGATGATCTAGATGAAGCTATAAGGAAATTTTGAAGTGATCCAATAATTAGAGATCCATTGTGAGATATGGATATGCTATTAGGAAGAATGGGATTCCACAATCATTATTCTCAACACTCTATTTTTGGGTCTATTGCATATGCCCTTCTAGATACTTCAAATAGATTCCCTCCTCCAACCAATGAATTAGAAATATTTCCTTCACAAAAAGTTGCTAAACATAAAATTATAACTCTTAGCGCACTCTTAGCTATAATGGTGAATAACAACAATATAATTGAGGTGGATTGTGCAGTGGATGAAAAGGTTTCCTGATAATTCATGATTTCAACTTTGCTACTGATTGAGGATTGTGCCTATAAACAAATCAAAAACATTTTTAAGTCTTTAATACCCATATACATCCAACTACAACTAAATCTATGTAAGTCTCCAATTTGCATTCTTCATAAATGAATAATATTCAGCATCCATTACTTGCTTAAATTTAAGCATCAACTATACAATTAGTGGCTCAAAATACTTTAGCAAATTTTCATGGGATTCACATGCCTTCTATGTGGGTTTCTAATTACTTTTCAACTTCCTTATCAATGAAGGATCATGCATGCTTCCTTCCTCCACTATTTCAAGTCAAAACATTTACCCATATACAACATCTTATGTTTTCCTTGATGAAATGTGCTTCAAATTCATCAACACACCTATAGGTCATATGCAGAAGCTTCCTTCTCTTGTGCACTTTGTGATTATTCTACAGTTTCTTCAATTTTTACATCCAACTCTCCATGCTCTCTTTACCCAGGTCCATGTTCTACATTTACACCTACTTTTTAACATTTGTTTCTTCATTGAAAAGTGGCATCTTAACTTATCATGATTGTTTTCTTAGCAAAGGTATAAATCCAATAACTCTTAAAATTGGAGTTATAATTATTCATTATGAAATTTAAATTCTTAGCATCCAACTTCATTCTCTTTTATCCAATAGATGTGCATATGTAGGAAAACCAAAGGTCTTATCGTTTCGCTTCTTTCTTTTTTATCCAATTTATGTACATATGCAAGACAACCAAAGGTCTTGAGATGTAGGACACTTGACTTATGTCCATGCCAAGGTTTAGAAAGGAGAGGCTTATTGCAAACATGTTGGAGTTACAATTTCATATGCATAAAGGTATTTAAAAAATATCCCTCCTAATCAGACATCTTACACTATCAAAGGAGGTCTTATTCTTCCTCTGTGCCACATCATTTTCCTAATATACTCCAACACACCCTTCTATTTTGTGATAATTCTTGAAAGCATTTCAAGTGTATTTTCCTCCACTATTGTATTGAAACATTTTAAATGGCTTACTAAATTACTTCCCCTAAAAGGTTTTAGATGCCATAAATATTTCCATGGTCTTTTATATTTTTTTCAAAAACTTTATATATTCCATATGAGGAATACATCATAGGCTCAACGCCATTACATTAAAGATAATCATATCACTTATGGGAGTTGAACATGGGTAGGGAGGTTCATAATCATTCCTCCCAACCACCTGAGATAAACCCAATTTAAATACCATGTTATTCAATCTACCACTCAAAAATTTTACAGAAAGGTTTTCTAGAAAAGTCATCTACAAAGTAGATAAAGTACCTTACTTTTCCATGTTACAATTTTTGTGTTAGTTTTCAAATGTGTGAGTGCACTAAATCAACTCTCTTTGGTTCTTGAATTCTTTCCTTTTGAGAAAGAAAATATGGCAACTTTCCAAGTTCCACCCTTAACTTATGCCCAATATTATTGGAAAGTATAAATCTCGCTCTTCCACAAGCTACTCCTTTTTCAAGATCTCCAATGAGTGTGTCAGAGTGCCCAAATCTGTGATGTTGGGTGACAACATTTTTCACTCCATCAGCAATAGCTTCAACCAACAATACCTTTGGCTCCTCTGCACAAAACTTGTTTGTATTACCATCTTTATTTCCTTTTGTGATGACTTTGTCATTTTCCTTCAAGGGAACACTTAGAAGAATTGAATTTACAGACACCACTAACCATGAAACGATTCCCTAACCCATTATATCATGCTTACTACTATCACCAAAACTAATGGTTCATACTCTCAGGAAATACCTCATACGTCACAAACCAAATCCTCATAATTCATATGTTTCTTGGAGCCCAAATAGAAGTACTAACACACTCGGGAAGACTTAGTTTCAAATGTGGTCACTAAAAATAATTTGGGTGAAATTTTTCTTGAAATTTCATTAGCTTCTTATTTCTTCTTATTCTCTACAATACCCTTTTAATTTTGATCACTCTTTTCCAATTCCCTTCATCATACAAAAAGTAAATAATTCACTTCTTTTTTTTCCTTTTTGTGCCTTGATAGCTCTTTGGAAAATCTATCTCTTCTTATGACTGGCACAAACCACTTTCTCTTTCCTCATTCTAGTAGTGTGTCATAATGATTAAGTGTTTGTCGGAGCCTTTACAATTAATATGTAATCATTTCCTTTAATTCCCTCTTGCATTAGTGAAACATAACACTTTTTCAAGGTGGAACTAGATACAATCCCTAAAGCTCTAATCAACCATTGACAAAACTTAGCCAAGATTCATAGATGAATTCAAGATAACATCCTTATCTGTGATCTTTGATCCACATGAGAACAATTATTCCTTGAGGGATTTCAGCTAGTTGATGTAGAGTCCCATACTTTGTGACACTTAAGCCTTCATTTTATTTAACATTTCCTTCTTAAAAAACGTCTTGTATGAACATATTCCTTGTCCTACAAATTTATCAAACCATGCTTCTTTCGAAGTAGTGGCATCACTTCCATGTCACACCATATTATCACTCAAATTTATGATATGCATGCAAGAGCATCACACTTCTATTTTCACACTTACTAGTTTCATCAAGGACCATAGTTATGGCATTGTTAAATACCATTATAAGTTTCAAGTCTCACCTAGGACACACTCATGCTTGTGCTCATGTTCGTTGTGTTGATAAATATAGGGCTTAGTAATTAAGTGATTAATTTTCTATTAGTAACTGCTTGTGAGTGATTTTTACTTCTTTAGATTAGGATCTTCTTTTCCTTAATTTATTAGTGTCCTCCTTCATCAAACAACTACAAATGCATAAACCATAAAGAGACAATAGACATAGAATATAGAATATCATCCAGGGCCAAAAAAGCTCACTCTTTGAGAGGAAAACTTGAACAAATTATTCTTATAGAGATTCCAATTGACGAATACCAAGAGGAAGACCCTTGACATATCTGCCACTCTAAGACCAAGCTAGAAACCTTCCTTCATGAGATCCTTCTTGAAACAACCGTGTAGCACTTTCCTCCTTTTATATTCAATGCAATTCAAACTATCTGTACTTCTCAAATTTTCGATCGCTTCCACATAATTGCAACTCTCATCCTATTAGTACCCTTGCAATTTACATGTGTGAGCTATTTGGAGATAACTCTCTTCTTTGATTGACTAGGAGACTTAATCTTGTGACATTGACTAGCATTTATGCTATTATGAAGACTTTCCTCTTAACTTCTTTGCTAATTGTGTAAACCCTACTACAAAGCCCTTAATATCAGTCACACGTGTGAGTACAAATAACCAAAAATAATGCCAAGCTATTTCATACTCCCTTACTTCTTCCCACATTGGATGAGAGGCTACTATTGCTTTTTCTCGCACTTTCTATTGTACTTCAGACGCAAGACCAAAACTCTATGTCTAGAATGGAATTTGAGCTGCCAATAAATAATTTTTTTCCCAGCATAATGAGCCGACATGAGTGTAAGTGAGCCAACATTTCCATTAAGTAGGTTATATACTCCATTTTGTAGCTAACTTCAAGGATAGGTTTTGTGCTTGGTCTTGGAGGGATTACATACTTATTAAATGACTCATACAAGATCTAACATGCACAAGAAGGGTCCTTCATACATGACATTGATTCAATTTGACTTTATGACAAATCCTAAGTACTCTCAATGGAAGTCATACTAAAAATAAAATTTCTTGCTCAGGAAACCCATGAGACAAGCATTACAATAATAATTTTATTTTGCTTCTTTTCATAAATTACATAAAATCACAATTATAGATGTCATTATGAAGACCAAACCTAGTTACTTTTCAAAACTCCCTCTCAAATAGGGCGGTATTCATAATGGTACTTGGTCATTCTCAATTTGAAGAATTTTTCATAGGAATATTTGGATTGGTTACCCATTTGTATAGCATCATAGCAGCCAACATTGTCACATAGCAAGGCCTTGAATAACAACTCTATCTCTCCACAAGATCAGAGCATAATGTTAGCGAGACTAATGATATATAGACACCCTCATCATTGTCTCTCTTCGAACATACCCCACTTGGGTTCTCAGGGTGTGTTCCACCAGGACTATTCTTATCTTGGATTCCCAATCATCAAAGTATATCAATCCTCAATGACTACTCTTATTTTGAATGTCCTAATACATCATTAAAGAGCATCAAGTGCTAGATGTTTATCCAATCCTCTATTCTATCTTCTCAAGTGAAGACGAGAATGATGTGTCAATATCTCCCTCTTAATTAAGGAGGACAGTACATATCCCTCTTGGCTTAGGAATTTCCAAGTTTCTTCCAAGTAAGAAACTTGTTTCCAGACTCCCTCTTAATTAGGGACCCACAACAGCTCCTTAGGTGGTGATTATGGGATAACCAACTACTTGAATAACTCATCCTCATGATGTTATGAAATTATTTTTATTATTTAGGATTCTTCATTTTTGGGACTTCTACATAGGGCACCGACCATCCATCACTTTCATCCACGAGTCAGCCATGTCATCATCAAAAAGTGATCCATCAATCCATATATGGCCTTCCTTTATGCCATGTTGCTTTCTTCATGCCATGTTTACTTAAGGATCTTTCATCCTACTACAGATGCATCGATGGTGGAAAAGATCAATAGATCTTACCTTCACAACCCTGCATAAACCCATCCAGATATTCCAAAATAAAGGAATGAACATTATAATAAGAATTGTATGTATGATGGTCTTTCATCATGACATCTTTTAGTTTGCATCATAATCCTACATACATATCGACAAATATCCAATATATAT
>APFE030384949.1:325911-338904 GCA_000404065.3 Pinus taeda
ACCCCATTACTATTGTAGTTATACCCCTTATTAATATTGTTGTGCCCCTATTGTCCCCATATTGTTATTACTCTGCCCCATAGAATCCCTCTATTATTATTTTTGTGGCTTTATGTTATTATTGTTAGGTCGGATGGGTTATATTATGACTCCTTAGACTCCTATATATAGAAAAGAGCTTTTGTCATTTTAATCATCAAAGAATTGTTCATTTATGTAATGTAAAGGAGGTTGCCCCCTCGAAGAGGCTGAATTCTAAGGCGTTGATCTATCTTTTCTATCTTTCTTGAAGCTGGTTTCATAACACTCTCGCCCGCAATAGTGACGTATTCAATACCAAGCCAAAGATTATCTGATCATTGGCGACACTCTTTACCGTTGGGGTATCAATACAATTTTACGAATGTGCCTTACGCATGAGGAAGTCGAGAAAGCATTGAATGATTGTCATTCAAGTGCCTGTGGTGGACACTTATCTGGATATGCAACCGCATAGAGAATTCTTTGTGCTAGTCAGTTCTGGCCAGCTATATTCAAAGATTGTATTATTGCTACCAGGAGTTATCACGCATGCAAGATATATGATTAAAAAACGAGATTACCATCTACAACATTTCATCCAGTCGTTGTTGTTGGACCATTTGCCAAATGGGGCATTAACTTCATGACATGTAACCCCACCTCAGCCGGGGGACATGGGTATATTATAGTCATCGTTGAGTATTTTACCAAATGGGTCGAGTCGATGCCAACATTAAACAACAGTGGAAAAACAGTTGCTCTTTTCTTTTTTAGCGATGTGGTTGCCCAGTTCGGTGTACCACAAGCCATAGTTACAGATCATGGGTCGCATTTTCACAATCACATGATGGGTGAGTTGAATGCTAAGTTAGGACTATCACATCATAGTTCTACCCCTTATTACCCACAAGCGAATGGACAAGTTGAGGCCATCAACAAAGTCCTGAAGCAGATGTTGTAGAGAATGATAGGTGTTCATAAGAAAAACTAGCACTTAATCCTATAATCTTCCTTGTGGGCATATTGAACCTTAGTGAAAAATGCAACTGGATTCACACCCTTTCAATTGGTGTATGATTTGGAAGCAATCTTACCAATACAGTGTGAAATTTAATCTCTCAAACTTGCGATTGACCTGTTACCCGACACTTTTGAAGAAGAAGCGTGTTTCATGGAATTAATCCATCTGGATGAAACCCGTCGCGATGCCGCATTGGCCAATGAAGCGCATAAGAAACGAATTAAGGCGCAATATGATAGAAATGTCAAGCCTCGTATCTTCTCAGGAAGAGACCTAGTCTTGCTTTACGATCAGGAAGCTAATAAACTGGGAGCAAGGAAATTCGAACCAATGTTTATGGGTCCTTATATTGTCAAGCATGTTCTAGCAAAAGGTGCCTACAATTTAGTATATTATGATGGGATTCCAGTGTCGCAGCGGCAGAGTGAGTTATACCTCAAATGTTACTATGCTTGATTAAGTGTAGTAAAAGTCATTGTATATATTCTTTCATTGCATGTGTGTGTGTGTGTCTTTTAGAGTTTTTATCTGGTTATTTATCCACTTTTCATTTGTTCCAGATGTCGGAGCCTTCAGAACCTTTTGTTGGTTATGCTGATGGTGCTAGTCGTAATACGCAGAACTTGCCTTCTGCAGCATGGGCTATTTTCGCTCCAAGTGGCGAGTTAGTGAGTTTTCAAGGGATTTGTATCAGTCGATCGACGAACAACATCGCTAAATATAGAGCATTGATTGAACTTCTCTCTGATGCTATTTCACTTGGCATTCCTCGAATCATCATTAGGTTGGACTCGCAACTCGTTGTACTACAACTAATGAACATTTATACTGTCTGAAATCCAACAATTTTTTGTATGTTCCTTAGAGTTCATATTTTGGAAAAGTATTTTTAACACATTCAGTATCAACATATTTCCATAAATCTTAACACATTAACTGATTCTCTAGTGAATTATGTGTTAAATAGATATTTGCAATACTTGTAAAAGTAATATTTTCAATTCACATCATCAATTGAATAGGATTGCATATAACCACAGAAAACTCTGAAAGTGAAATAGATAGGTGTTTTAAAAGTTTTTACAAAATTTGTATCCAAAACACGTTCGGTCATCTGACCCAAAAAACTCAAAATGCATGCAAAAAATCCTATGTAGATCTAGTGGTGCTCATGGTAACAGGTCACATCTTGTGCTATCATGACCAAAAGCCTCGCCCAACGACTAGGAACATTAGGTGGTGAACTTAAAATTAACATCAATTTACCTAATGGAGCATTGTCATTAACAAAAAACATTTAGTGGTTCTAGGCTAGAGACGTGTTCTGGTGTCGTTAAATAAAGCAATTGTCACTAAATTTTCTGCAGTACATCTTGAGTGTGATACCTCATTCCATGTACGTGAGTATATCGTAGCTCGTCCATGTACCTTCGAGTATATAGGGTGGTATTACAGTACATAAAGTATATGGGAATGCTCTCACTGTGCGATTTTTCATTAGACAACACTTATACGGATTGGGCATCCACGTACCTTCGAGTATATATGGGAGGACAACACTAGGTTTCTATCCATCCTTAGGTAACCAAGTCGGTTGCTTATACACTCTGATGCACTAAACACAACATTCAGGGACATTGCCTGCCCATACTTCTTGGTTCGCCAGGAGGTACTCTGCAATTCACAATTGCTTGGTATACCTTTTGCCTAGCTTACCGCTTTTTGTTTATTTCTTTTTTGATAATAAAATTAATCAGCAATCGTGGAGGAAGATCAGTCCTAACCCTATCATTTTCGAAGAACATCGAGTAAACTGCCTTTTCTGCCCGAAGCTACACCTATTCGGTCAAAGCGGTCTCACTTAACTGATTCAAGTACATCGAGAACTCCTAGTTCTTCATCTGAATTACCTGAAACATCTATTTCGGTAAGTACTGAGACTCTAGTTACTCCAACCATTTTTAGCACATCAGTTTTTGAAGAAGAAGTTTCACAATTACCTAAGGACATTAGCACTGATCCTAGTGAAATAGTAACCGAAGTTGTTCAACAACAAGTTGATCCTGAACTTGAAGTTTCTCAATAAGAAATTACTTCTGGACTTGAATCAGTTCAACCAAAAGTTAATCCAAAACCTATCACAGTTCAAACAGAAGTTACATCTAAACCTAAAGTTGTTCAGGAACCTCTTTCTGAAAGTGTTGTTCTTTTACCCGAACATCTGGACTTCCAATTTGAACATTCAGAAGTTGTTACTTTACCGAAAGATGATCAAACAGCTACCCCTTAGACATGAGTAACTACTGAAACTTCCACTTTATCAACACCATAAATCTTTTACGAACCAGACGGTGAAGTTCTTCCAACTGGTTTAATTATTATTGAGGAAGAATTGGAAGAAGATTCTACACGTGGAACCCCATTCAACTTTGGAACTCGGCTTTATCTTTACCCTTATACTCCTAATTTTACTGCTCCATTTGATCCTGCTTATTTTCAAGTACCTGTCGATTCTTTAGGACAACTTCTAGGTCAGCTAACTATGGTTGAACAACCGTCAACATCCCAAACTGTATCATCTGATGCAGTTGCGGGAGAATCTTATGTTGCAACCTCTTCTATGTTTTCTACCACACCTGAGTCACACCTATATGGTGAATCGTCCATCCTGGTTGGTTACCAATATTTATCTGGAACCACTCAGGGGTTGCTTCAACACCATGGTCATCACCCATGTCCTCAACCGGAATTCTGCCTGGTTCTTATTTAATGGGAACTCAACAGTTTGATCCTGCATATCAATATCAAGCTGGGAAATCTAGTCAACAAATACATGTGTATCCATTAAAAATTGGATTTCCACCATATGGAGAAAAATATTCTTATTCACCTTATCCTCCCTATGGAGGACCGTCATATGGAAGTATCCCGCAGTATTCAGGTCAGTTTGGAATTTGAGTTTGTCAATGGAAACCAACAATGCCAATTCAACCAAGGCTTGTATATCCAACACAACCAAAGCAAATTGTGTTAGCTATTCCTACTACACCTGTTGTTACCACTGTACCATAGTCACAACTTCAAACTGTTGTATCACAATTGGTACAAACTGGTCCTTCTACCTCGCAACCGCAAGTTTCGGGTCAAGAAGATCAAGTTTCTCAGGATGTTTTACAACAACTGCTTGTGTCGAGGGTTCAACGACCTCAGGTTAGTATACCCTTATCTGGACTGACCCAGGCTTACATTGGTATAGTTTATTCACAATGTGGCCAACCTTTCATTGCTGGGCAACAACACCCGTTAAATCAACAACAGTTGTGCCAACAACAACAGCTTTTGACTCAACAACCGTGGCAGCCCCAATTTCAACAACGTCAATTCCAGTAATCCCAACCCTAATTTCGACTTTCCCAACAGGCTCAACATGGATTTGGATAGTATCAAGCTTACCAAGGTCCTGGTCAACAAGGCTTTGCAGGTTATGGACAACCGCAAATTCAACCTGGTTATCAACAACCACCTTATGCCCTATTTGTTCAACAACAACCTTATCAAGGTTACCAAATGAAGATTCGCTATGTTGGTATCCAAAGACCCATTGCTCAGGAAATTCCATCATATCCTGGGTATGCTCAACCTGACCTAAATCGATAGTTGCCATTTGTAGCAACTTTAGAATTACTAGATTTAAATCGGCTCACTAATGATCCAATCTTATATGCACTTTGGTGGCTAGTAATTCTGCGTAAGTTACCTTCTGACATTCTGAAATTCAACGAAATTCCCAAAGAAGACCCATCAAATCATGTCATGACTTTTCATTTACAGTGTTCATCGCACTCCTTAAATGATGATTCGGTTAGACTCCGCCTTTTCCAAATAACACTTATTGATCCAGCTACTAAATGGTATATTGAGTTACCAAGAGCTTCTTTCGACAACTTTACGACTTTAGAGACCACATTTCTCACCCACTTCTAATTATCGATCAGATATGATACTGGAACGGAACTCCTAACCAACTTTAAATAAACTACCACTACCCATATATTAGATCATATTCATGAGTGGCGGCATCGTCATCGAATGGTTAAGGCATATGTTCCCGATCAGCTTTTGGCTGAGTGGTTCATAAAATCCTTGTTGCCATCAATCACCGAGGATGTGAAAAAAGGTGGAGTTCTCACAGAAGAGAAAGTAATTGTTCATGCCCAATATTTGGATTTGATTTAAACACAATCCAGCACGCTCTACGTTAAAATTCCCAATGCACCCCAAACAGCTTTCACTATTCCTCCTCCTCCACAATCGAGTAAGGACTCTCATGCCAGTGATGGTGTGATGGTTCTTCAAGCATGAAAATGGTAGGAATACCATCTGGTCAAACTCTTTCCATTACCAATCAAACTACCAATGCATCAGAAAACACTCTTGCTTCCGAAGTTAATGCTATGTCATCTGACAAAGGCAAAAATCAAAAGCAAACAAGAGGCAAGAAGAAAGGGGAAAACAAGAAGAAACAAAATAATTCCCCTCAAGAGAAATCATCTGATTCCTCTAATATGTTAAGGAAACCTTGTTATCCATGTCTAATCTGTAATGACGAGTATTTTACAAGAGACTGTCCACACCGCTCAGAAGTCTCTAAACTTCTAAAGACATCTAACACATATGCAGTGTTGACTAATCTGTTTCCAAACTCGAAGACAAACTTGGTTGCGACAGACCATGCTTCCACATCCCAAGTACTCATGTTATCCATCACAAAGCCATAAAATGAATTTTTGGTGTCAGCGAGAAATAAATATTACGGAAATCCACCATCATCGTCGAATAACCAGGCCACTGATCAACCTAATCCTTTGACTTTGACTTCATCTGAAAATATTCCACCGCCTATTGCACCATAATTGACAATAAAACCACCAAAGGGAATTGTTCATAAATCGACATTTAACCCTCGAGCTCGAGCAGCTCAGAACTATAACATAGTGGAGGATCTTGCTCAATCACCTTCTGCTATGTCGACACTCGAGGTGTTACAAAATTGTCCCTCCTAGAAGCAAGGTTTACTGTTAGCAATTGGCAGAATAGACCCTACAGATTCCAATCTTATGGTTTTTAACCCTGCAGGATATACATCACAGTTACCAGCGCAATTAGCTTTCTTAATTCAACTAAAAGCTCTCAATAAGAATGTTCACTGAACTATTATTGATGAGGGGGCATCTACTTGCATTATGTCAATGAGCTACTAGAAAACACTTGGTTCATCATCATTATCATGATCACCAACTACGTTAAAAGATTTTGATGGATGAATATATACTCCTTGTGGGATTTTGAGTAACCTACAAATTGAACTAGGGGGAAAAACAGTTACTATTGAAGTTGAGGTAGTTGACGGACCCCTCGATTACAACATTTTACTAGGAAGGCCATGGGTATATGCTATGGTTGTTGTGGTTTCCACGTACTTTTGTACTATTGTATTCCCTCATAAGGGTGGAATCACAGTGATCGATCAGCTTGCCTTGTTTTCCAATAGTTCACAGGCTACAGGAAGCATTCCATTGGTACACGAACCCCCGCTGTCACTTCAAAGTGTTGGAGTAGGTCTCTTTAAAGATCCTTCCCTAATGGGTACTTTTACACTATTGTCACCATCTGATTTGGCAGAAGTGGAAAGATTAGAGACATGCAACATGATTTCCTCCACATCATCTAATTTAAGGATGATTACCAACAATTTTGAAGTTGATAGTAATGTTTGATTTTAGGCTTCTGTGGAAGTTTTTTGATAGTAATATTGAGGTCATGCCGCTAAGCCCCATTGAACTAGCATAGCAATCAATTTTTTGGGCTTGTGCGGCAAACCCAAATCTGAATTCACCAATTATACGGGTAGATCTTTCGTTAGAATATGGTACTTCTTCAGATCCTTTCTTACATATACATTCTACAGATGAAGGAATCGTCCAATCAATGATGGTAGGAGAAGAACCTTGGGAAGATTATCATCATTGTTCCCATCTTCTAGATGACATAAAATATTATTCAAACGAACTAAACCACCCTTCATTTGTTGATTTCCTTTCAAATTCAATTTTCATAGACACAGTAGAATCTGAGCGAAACTTGTCAAATATTGATGAAACGATTTCTATTAATATTTCGACCAAGCCTAATGTTGTAGAGAACATTCATGTCGGCAAATCTTATTCTCCATCCGAACTCGATAGTTACCGTACTCTCTTTCGTGAATTTAGAGATATATTTTCATGGTCTTACAAGGAGATGCCAGGCATTGACTCTAGTATTGTTGAACACGAAATCAAAATGTACCATGATGTCAAGCTAGTTCGACAGTGGCTTCGACTTGTTCATCCAAAGAAAGCCACTGCAATTAAAGCAGAGGTTGAAAAATGTTTATGCACTGGTTTCATTTACCCTATACCTCTTACTGACTAGGTTTCCAACATTGTTCTTGTCATGAAGAAACAAGGGACAATTCGAGTGTGCGTCGATTATAGGGTTGTAAATCAAGCATGTCCAAAGGACAATTATCCTACTCCTTTTATCGACCAGATTATTGACGAATGTGCCAGATGCGAAATATTCTCATTTATGGATGGTTTTTCCGACTACAATCAAATCAATATCCGCCCACAAGACCAATCTAAAACATATTTTATTTGTCTATTGGACACATTCGCATATAGGAAACTCCCATTCAGTTTGAAGAATGCAGGGACCACATTTCAGAGGGAAATGAACTATGCCTTCCATGACATCAAGCACATTGTTAAACCTTACCTTGATGATTTACCTGCGCATTCACGAAAGCATACTAATCACCCGCAACATTTGAGAGCGATATTTTTACGGTGCTCACACTACAAGATACGACTCAATCCACACAAACGTGTGTTTTGTGTTGGTTCTGGTCGATTTCTTGGATTTGTAGTGTCTAGAGAGGGGATTCAACTTGATCCATCAAAGGTTCAGGCAATTCTTGATTTGCCTCCACCTTCAAATCTTTTACAGTTACCGAGACTCCAAGGGAAGGCAAACTTTTTGAGGAGGTTCATTCCTAATTACGCTGAGATGGCTAAAGGTTTTACGTGTATTTTGAAAAAGGATGTACCCTTCCATTGGGATCAAGTTGTGCGAGCTTCCTTTGATGATCTTAAATATACCTTGATTAGAGCTTCATTAATGTATTATCCAAATTACCAAGAAGACTATTACCTGTATCTCGTCGTTGCAGATACAACCATTGGCATGGTTTTAGTCTATGAAGAGAATGGGATTGAACATCCGATTTATTATTTGAGCCGTAATCTCAATTATAAAGAAAGTAAGTACTCTTATTTCGAGAAACTAGCTTTGGCAATTGTGCAATATTTTCAAAGATTTTGCCACTACATCCTGCGCCAGAAAACAACTGTCATTTGGGATTGCAACCCTATGACATACATTTTGTCATGTCAATTGCTGGGGGGCAAATACTCAAAATGGATAGTCATTTTGCAGGAGTTTGATATGGAATTCATCAAGTCCAAATCAAAGAAATTTCTAGTTTTCGTAGAGTTACTTTGCGACCTTCCCTCGACCTCCATGGATTCAACATATGAACCATTGATTTTGGATGAGTCTCTATTTCTGATATCGTCATCTAATGTGTGGTATGGAGATATACTGATCTATCTCCAGGCCCAAACTTTCCAGCATGATACCTATCGCTCGCAACAACGACGTATTCGATACCAAGCCAAAGATTATCTGATCATTGGTGACACTCTTTACTGTCGGAGTATCGATACAATTTTACGGAGGTGCCTCACGCATGAGGAAGTCGAGAAAGCATTGAATGATTGCCATTCAGGTGCCTGTGGTGGACACTTATTTGGATATGCAACCGCACAGATAATTCTTCATGTCGGTTACTTCTGGCCAACTATATTCAAAGATTGTATTATTGTTGTCAGGAGCTATCACGCATGCCAGATATATGACTGAAAAAACTAGATTACCACTTGCACCATTGCATCCAGTTGTTGTTGTTGGACCATTTTCCAAATGGGGCATTGACTTCATGACATGTAACCCCACCTCGACCTGGGGGCATGGGTATATTATAGTCGTCGTTGACTATTTTACCAAATGGGCCGAGGCGATGTCAACATTAAACAACAGTGGCAAAATGGTTGCTCTTTTCTTTTTTAACCATGTGGTTGCCGAGTTCGGTTTACCACAAGCCATAGTTATAGATCATGGGTCACATTTTCGCAATCACATGATGGGTGAGTTGAATGCTAAGTTAGGACTGTCACACGATAGTTCTACCCCTTATTACCGGAAAGCGAATGGACAAGTTGAGGCCATCAACAAAGTCCTGAAGCGAATGTTGCAGAGAATGATAGGGGTTCATAAGAAAAACTAGCACTTAATCCTGTAATCTTCCTTGTGGGCATATCGAACCTTGGTGAGAAATGCAACTGGATTCACACCCTTTCAGTTGGTGTATGGTTTGGAAGCAATCTTACCAATACAGTGTGAAATTTCATCTTTCAAACTCGTGATTGACCTGTTACCCGACACTTCTGAAGAAGAAGATCGTTTCTTGGAATTAATCCATCTATATGAAACGTCTCGTGATGCCATGTTGGCTAATGAAGCGCATAAGAAACGAATTAAGGTGCAATATGATAGAAATGTCAAGCCTCGTATCTTCTCAGAAGGAGACCTGGTCTTTCTTTACGATCAGGAAGCTGATAAACATGGAGCAAGGAAATTTGAACCAATGTTGATGGGTCTTTATATTATCAAGCATGTTCTGGAAAAAGGTGCCTACGAGTTAGTATATTATGCTAGGATTCCATTTTCACAGCTCCAGAGTGGGTTGTACATCAAACGTTACTATGTTTGATTTAGTGTAGTAAAACTCACAGTATATATGCTTTCATTGCATGTGTGTGTGTGTGTGCCTTTTAGAGTTTTTATCTGGTTAGTAATCCACTTTTCATTTGTTGCAGATGTCAGAGTCTTCAGAACCTTTTGTTGGTTACACTGATGGTGCTAGTCATAGTATGCCGAACTTTCCTTCTGCAGCATGGGTTATTTTCACTCCAAGTGGCGAGTTAGTGAGTTTTCAAGGGATTTGTATTGTTCAATCGATGAACAACATCACTGAGTATAGTGCATTGATTGAACTTCTCTCTGATGTCATTTCACTTGGCATTCCCTGAATCATCATTAGGTTGGACTCGCAACTTGTTGTAATACAACTAACGAACATTTATACTCTCCGAAATCCAACAAATTTTTGTATGTTCCTTAGAGTTCGTATTTTGGAAAGGCATTTTGAACACATTCAATATCAACATATTTCCAGAAATCTTAACACATTAACTGATTCTCTAGTGAATTATGTGTTAAATACACATTTGTGACACTTGTAAAAGTAATATTTTCAATTCACGTCATCAATTGAATAGGATTGCATATAACCATAGAAAATTTTGAAAGTAAAATAGATAGGTGTTTTAAAAGTTTTTACAAAATTTATGTCCAAGACACGTTCAGTCATTTGACCCAAAAAACTAAAAATGCATGCAAAACATGGTAATAGCTCATAGCTATGTTATCATGCACAAAAGCACCGCCCAATGGCTAGGAACACCAATACTGTGGTGTTGCAGCCTTATAGGTAACTCCTCGATTTGGACATCTGAAATATGAAGGGTTAGTCCCTCTATGTGATCCTGCAACTCTGCTGAGGTCTTGGCCAAATCTAAGTCCTGGGGAACTTCTCTGCCAATGTTTCTCTGCGCTCGCCCACCTGCAACCTATTGGTGCCCCACAAGTCGAACAGTGCCCACATCTGCATGCATAAGAATGATTTTAGTCTAGTCTTGGAAACATTAAAAACACAAAAAGCATGTAGAAACATGAAAAATCAAAAAACACTTTTGGTCAAACAATTTTCCCATAGCACCCCATTGTGCTCCAACTGGTAGAATCAATTTGGATCTCCATGGAAATCCATCCCTCATTATGGATGCTCCTCGATGACAAGGTGTTTTCGCTCGAGCCAACTGAAAAATGCAGTGGAAAAAATGATTGTTGACTGGCCCACATGTCGAGCCATCAATTCGACCCACCTCTGCATACGTGGATCTCTAGGACCAGCTACACCCAGTGATGCATGTTGTGGTTGCATCAATGGGATTTTCTCTAAGGTAAAAGCAATTAAGATCGAACCATAGCAGAAATTCTTTGTCTGACCACCTTTTACCTTGGTTAGTTGTTCTTTCAGTGAAGAAAGCACAGCCTCGCATCAGTTGAAAACTTTTGGCTCTAGACACTCCAGTGCATACTTCATATATATTTGTTCACCAAATGTAGTGTCACATTGCCAGCCATTTTTATGATTGTGAAGAGGATCGTTCTCAAAGGCAAATCACCTACATCCATGATGTTTATTTTCCCATCCTTGCTAGGTTGCGTACCTGGCCGAAAAAACTGTCTAATATAATCCTTCACCGATTCATCTCCACGAGAAAATCCAAAAAGTGAGATGGGGGCACCTCGCCTCCACAGTCCGATAAGAAAGTAAATATCATCAATGGTAATAGGGACAATCTTGTCCCTAATGTGAAAAGTCTGATCTGTCAGATCCCATGCATGAATAAGGAATTGCAGTAGTTCTGTTTGTTTCCTCGTTCCGGAAAAATTGAAGTATTTGAGTAACCCACAGTTTTTGAGGGCCCCAACTATACCCGGATTGTTTAGGGAAACCATGTCTTATTCTTCATGCTCTCTTTCTCACCATGTAATCAACATTCTGATCCGATGAAAGCCTGAAACACAATCATAAGCTTAGTTAGGATCCTTTCCATGCAAAAAACAGGACTAATTTTGGAGCAAACAGCTAAATCAAACTTGGGAAACTCGCCCAACGCAACCTAGGCACAGAGACAGTGCACTGCAGAGCATGCAGCCTTCTATCTGGGTGCTCCTCAGCACATTTTTTCGATGCGAAATCTTGTGATGATCCCAGGGAAAAAAAATGAAACCCCAGGGGCCCCAAAAAACCTAAAAATTGCATGAAATGACAAAAGAATGACCTGAAAAGAAAGAAGAGATATTTAGCTCCTACCTGGTCCAGACGGCTCAAGAAATGGTCCACAATCTCTCGCAATCAGCTGATGAACTTTGAGGTAAAAAACTAGCTCATAGCACAAAACTAAATGGTAAGTTCTAAATGGTAAAAATGTCATGGTAAAAACATGTTTTACGTTTATTTCATATTCATTAATCGAGTAAACATTAGTATATTCCTATTTTTTTCCTAGGAAACAGGTATTTTTAATCCATTTGGTGGTGTTTTGAGCAGGTTTTGCAACTGACTTAAAGAATTTGACGTGCTCGATTGTAAATTGTACCTTTGACCACAGAGCACACTTTTATCTCTTTTTCGAGCTCTATTAAAAATGAAAAAGGAACCCCCTTGGAGTCCTCTTTAAACTATTTTCAGACTCTCCAAACATGAAAAGATTGTCGAGCGCTTGTCCTTTCCTGCTCGTTAACAGATTGGAAATGGTATCTCTCTTGCATTATTTTACGCTTTTTCGGGCTTGAGAGATTAATTTATGAAAAAGAACTTTTGGAGTTTTCTTTTTGTCCCTTTTCAAACTCTCTAAACATGAAAAGGATCGAGTTATATTTGTCGTTAAACTCGTTAAAACATCAAATAGCGACAAACTTGTCCATCTAGACAAGATCGAGTTTCACCTTCACTAGACTTGTTAAAACATCAAATAGAAATGGATTCACCCGAAGGGTGAAATTATACACCAAGAATATGTTATCCTCCTCAACCTTGATAAAAATAAAGAGGTATTAATTAGCAATGATTGGGGAAAATGGAAAAAGGGGAAAAC
>APFE030384956.1:8644-33978 GCA_000404065.3 Pinus taeda
AGTGCCATGCAAATACTTGAAAACCTGCTTCACTGTTGTCCAATGCTCCTTTCTTGGTTTTGACATAAACTTGCTCAATACTCCCACTGCATGAGCAATGTTTGGTCTAGTACAGACCATTGCATACATTAGGCTACTGACTGCACTTGCATATGGAGCATGGGACATATCCTCTTCCTCTTCTTGTGCCTTGGGACATTGTTCAGCAGATAACCTCACACCTACAGGAATAGGAACCTTCATCGGTTTACTATCCTGCATATTAAACCTCTGCAATATTGTCTCGACATACTTCCTTTGGTTTAACCAGAGCTTCCTCTTTGCTCAATCTCTTTTAATTTCCATGCCAAAATATAGTTTGCAGCACCGAGATCTTTCATGTCGAATTTGGAGGACAATTGGGTCTTCAAATCCTAGATAATTTCTTTGTTATTTCCAACAAGAAACATATCATCCACATACAAGACCAGATAAAATAACATGGTCACCAATTAATTTAAAATACACATAGGATTTGCTTTGCTTCTGGTGAAGCCAAGTCCCCGTATAAATGTATCAAATTTCTGGTACCACATCCTTGGTGATTGTTTTAACTCATACAGAGACTTCTTTAACTTGCATACCACTTCTTTCGTACCCTTCACTGCAAAGCCTTCAGGTTGCTTCATGTAGATTTCCTCTTCCAAATCCCCGTGAAGAAATTTTGTCTTCACATCCATCTATTCTACCTCAAAATCAAAAGTAGTAGCAACAGATAAAAGTAATCTAATAGAAGTTACCTTGGCAACAAGAGAACAAATATCACCAAAATCAATTCTCGGCACTTGGGAATAACCTTTTGCTACCAATCGAGCTTTGTATTTCTCCATCTTCCCTTCTACATTTGTCTTCTTATTGAACACCCATTTCCTGCCAATGGGTTTCCTTCCACCTCGCACATCCACCAGATCCCAAGCCTCATTTTTGTGCAAAGATGCCATTTCATCAACCATGACCTCTTTCCAGAGTTTTCCATCCTCTGAATCCACTGGCTCCTTCACAGTTCTAGGATCATCATCAGTGATAGACAAAGAAAAATTTGAAGAGAAAGAAGATGGACTATACCTTTCTGGTTGCCTTCTTTCTCGAACTGATCTTCTCACAGCTAGAGTTTGTGGCTCTTCATCTTCTGATTCCTCCTCTACTACAGAGTCTGATTCTTCCTTACTTAGTTCAAACTCTATCTTCACAGGTTCCTTTGGTTGGACTTCATGTTTAATAACATATTTCAACTCTCTAAACACCACATCTCGGTTGTACACAACCTTCCACGTGACTGGGTTCCAAAGCTTATAACCCTTTAAACCATAATTATACCCAATAAAGATGCACTTTTTAGATTTACTATCCAACTTGGTTCGTTTCTCCTTTGGAACATGTACATATGCATCACATCCCAATACCCTCAGATTTGAAAGAGAGGGTTTCTTACCAGTCCATACTTCTTGTGGAGTCTTATCCTCCAACGCTGATGAAGGTGACCTGTTGACCAGGTAACATGAAGTATTCATCGCCTCTGCCCAGAATCCCTATCCTAACCTGGCACCACTGAGAATGCTTCTTGCCCTTTCTATCAACGTCTTGTTCATTCTTTCTGCAACTCCATTTTGCTGAGGTGTATATGGAGTAGTCTTCTGCCATGTTATACCACACTTATAGAATTATTCAAATTCCTTGCTGCAGAATTCTCCACCATTATCCGTCCTCAGCACTTTATCTTCTTCTCTGTCTAATTTTCCACCAGAGCCTTAAATTCTTTAAACCTATCAAAGACTTCAGATTTCTTCTTAAGGAAATATATCCATGTATTCCTTGAGAAGTCATCTATAAATGATACATAGTACACAGACTTACCCAGTGATGGAACCTTCACAGGTCCAAACACATCACTGTGCATAACCTCTAACATTTGTTTCGCCCTCTTACTACTAGAGGGGAAACTCACCTGATTTTGCTTCCCATATGTACAATTTTCACAGAAATCAAAATCTAGAGAGCTATTACTCATACCTTCTACCATACCTTTACCATGAAGTATTCGAAGGCCATTCTCTCCAATATGTCCAAGCCTTTGATGCCACAACATGGCCTTCTCTCCAGAGACCACTAGACTTTTTTCTCCACTTTCAGGAACCACAGAACTGTTGCACCCATCAATAACACTGCTACCTTGCAACTTGTACAGAGTTCCAATTCTAACTCCCCACATCAATACCAATGATCCCCGAACCATTTTCCAGGTATCCTTCTTGAACACTGTTTTTACACCTACATCATCCAACTTACTTACAAAAATCAGATTTCTGGCCAATGCAGGAATATGCAGAAAACCCGGAAGTGTTCTAACCCTTCCATCTTGCAGCTTCAACTTTACTTTTCCACGACCAATGATTCTAGCCTTCCTATCATCCCCCAAGAATACATCACCACCATTGTATTTCTCATACTCGCAAAACCACTCTCTATGGGGAGTGAAGTGAAAGGATGCACCTGAGTCAATCAACCATGCCTCATGATCTACATGTGTACTTGAAGAAGCCAAGTACACATCCCCACCTTCATCTGAGGTGGTTTTCGCCTCTGCAGAAGGAGCATCATCAGATCCCTTTCCTTTATCGGGAGCTTTAGATTTATATCCCTTTTGTAGTGCCCTTCCTTTCCGCATTTCTATCACACCACCTTTACATGTTTTCCTGGAGATTTAGATCTCCCACTCGATGACTTATTTTTGTTTCTATTCTAGGATCGTCCTCGTACAAAAAAGGCATCACCATTCTGGCTCTCCATATTTTTCCATCTCATCTCCTCCGTTAGCAAGGATGAGACTATTCCGTCAAACTGCAAGGCAGTTGCATTGCTACCTATTGCAATAACTAAACTATCCCATGAATTTGGTAGAGAACACAAAAAATTGGTGCACTTACCTTCATCTAAAATTTTAATATCAATAGACGCTAACTGACTTACCACAGTATTAAATGCGTTCAGATGCTCTGTCACCGAGTCTCCATCATCTTTCATTCTCAGGTTATACAGCTTTTTCCACAGGAACAGTTTATTCACCAGAGACTTAGATTGGTACAAAGTCCCTAACTTGTCCCACAAAGCCTTCGCCGTAGCTTTCCCTGATACATTCAACAATACTGAATCTGAGACACACAATCGTATTGTGCTCTTTGCCTTCCGATCCAACTTCTTCCATTCTTCATCGGTCACTCCCGTTGGTTTAGTACCCGGATCTACCGCGATCTACTGATCTTTATCCACCAACAGATCCTCCATCTTGAGTTTCCACAACTCAAAACTCTGACCATTAAACTTCTCAATCTCTATCTTTCCACTGCTCGCTATCTTCTTTCACCACCAGAATCGATCTTGCAGATCTCCCACTGAATAGGGTCTACCATAGGCTCGAGCGAAACCCCTCAGCAACAAAGGTGTCCCCTTGAAGCCAAAACAGCTCTGATACCAAATGTAGGTTTTAACCCTGTACAGAAATAACCTGAATACGAATTCGAAAACAAAGAAAATAAACAGTGCGAGAGCATAACACATAAAACACATATACATAGAGATTTCCCACTGGATCCCAAAACCGAGACTACCAGCTTGATTTTTCATTATGTTCCTTTCAATGTTATAATACATATTTATACACGTTGAAGCATCCAATACCATGGACCGAAAACCATCACGTCCAAAACCATAGATCGAAAACCACAGGTACGTTCGCCCAACCTAATATAGGGTCCAAAAAAAAATTTCCCGGGGCGCTGCCCGCCCCCCTCAAACCCCCCAGATAGGGGGGTTTTCCGCCCCCCCGTGACCCCCCATTGCGTAATCGAGACAACGAAGGGGGGGCTCTTCCCCCCCTCTAACCCCCCGATTCACTACATAGGTTAGTCGTTGAAAGAATATAACACAACCCAACAATTTTTTCAATTTTTAAGAGTCGAGAAAAAACAAAAGATGACTCTAGTTGCCTTCGATTTTTAATGAGCCTGAAGTGGCAAGTGCTCAGATGGACCTTTTCCTTTAAGGAGTTTGAAAAGGAATGAAAGAGACTTGTCTAGAAATCTAGGCAAAGGGATTACCAAACCAATCGCAAAACTTCAGAATACTTTTACGGTAGGCAATCAATCTTCCTGAATGATGTGTTCAGTGCATTGCGATCGATAAGGCGGCAGACATGATTTCCTAAGGATAAAGGATATAGCCTATTGTGGTCTCCGAATATATACTCAATGGTACGTGGGAGCATAAGTCCATACTGGCACTTGTCATCTCAAAGTGGAGGAATCACCCAACCAACAGTGAAAACAACAGTTACCAGGTTTTATGACGTCGGAATATGTATCTAGCCTAGACTTCTAGATGTCGTGTGTTAGGTTCCAAAGCATTTTTAGATTCATTAAATTTATTTTATAGTTGATCTTGTTTAAAAATTTGCCTTTCAGGTTCACAGCGTGATGTGTATACAATTCCTAAAATGCAGTCTAAGATGATAAAAAAATGTTTAATCTTCTTTTGACAATGAAAATCCTAGCTACTAAGGAAAGAGAACTGAGGGTCTTTCAACAAAGAGCACAGAGCACACACTAAATGCACTATCCTAAATCAAACCAAGTAGTCTCAATGAAAATGCACATGCATGTATTTTTTTCAGCCTTCTTAATGTATGAGTGACAAGAAGAATGCTAAATGAAAATCTGAATTATTTTCCAACGCGACAATACTAACAAATTTATTTTTCAAAATGAAGTGAAGATAAGGACGACACTTTGCGATTTTGAAATGAAAATTTTTTTCGACACTTGAAAAACTACTAACTCAAATCGCATACAAGAGTAACAGTACAATCGACTATCAATAACAATGGGATTCTCTTCTATGACTGAAAGCGAAACTTGCGACATTTTCAGATCAAGGAACAATAGTCTGATTACGGTACTTCTTTGTAAAAGATAACTGGAAATGGCGCATAATACATAAAGACACTTACAGTTCTTTGCATAATGGAGGCAGAATGATGGAAGAAAAGAGGGTTTCCACAGAGATATACTAACCACAGACAACAAAACTCTTGAATAGAACTGAAAAGAGTGAAGAAAAACCAAAGTCTGAAGGTAAAATTAACCTTCCCTGACCATCGCACCTGTCACATAGGGAATCTAGTATGTAGGGCACCTACTGCACATGGGAAGTGTGATGCATACAGACTGCCTTGAAGGGAGGGTGTGATGGTACCATTGCGAGACTTTTATCCAGTCTTTAATCACAATTTGCAGTTCAGTTCAGGGATTTAGGTTGAGTAAGTGATGTTCAGTAAGTATTTATCATAGGGGTTGATGTAAGGAGGTTACTAGAGCCACCAATTAGGGAAATTAGAGTGTTTGTAGATCGATTGTTCAATTTATGAAAAAAACCTGGAGATAGACTAAAGTAGCATTGATCTACTTTGCACTTGCATAGTAAATGCAGTTCGAAGCCTAGCTGGCTTGACTTCAGGCTCCGTCTGTAATTTTATAAAACAAACAAAAATAGACTAAAAAATAATCTATTCAATCCCCAGTGGAGTCGCCATTTTTTTACCGGGAATAGTGTCCACTTAGAGCTACTATTCCCACTAAGACTGGTAGCTATCTTAGAAACAAACAAGTTAAAACTACTTTCGTTTTCCTTTATGAAAAATAGACAAGAGGGGAACAGAGGACACCAACCTTTGTCTTGCACTTGCTTCCTTGCTTGGTTCCTCTCATTCTCGATAAATCTTTTCAACTCCTTTGTCTACATAGCTTTAGAGAGCACCTGTGGAATCAAAGCAGCATAATACTATCGAAGAGAAAAGATCTATATTCATAAACAACACAGGACCGGATATGCATTAACCACACAAATGCATATACAATCAAACATACATGAATGTGGAGGAGAACTTGAATAGCTTTATTAATATCAAGAATAGCAAGAGGATTACAACCAATTGTTCTGATCCAGCATCATCCTCCAGCAAGAAATCCCTTCCTCACCTCAAGTAAAGCTTAGATCACCCAACACTATGATGTTACACCAAAAAACCAACAACACTTCTCTACAAGATACAAGATTCTAGCCTCTTGATCTCTATGATGAGGGATGCATATATAGATGATTGTAGGGGGTGAGTCAGCTTCTGGGATTTTGATTAGTGTTCTCTCTCTGATAGTTCTTGATTCCACTTGGAGATTGATGATCTCTTACTCATCCCTGGTCGAAATCAGAGAGGCAAGTGTCAGAGGGGAATTTTATGGAAGATTCTATGATCTTCCACCTTGCAAACTGTCTCTTCCATTTGTCCATTCTCACCCATCGCACCCTACAGAGGGGCCATCCAATATGCATTGCGCCCTTTACACTGGGAAGTTGATATGCATCACACCCTCTACACGAGGCATTCAGTATGGTCTATTTTTGACCATTTCTGAGCAGTTTTCTGTGGAGAACTTCTGGGAGATGATGTAATCAGTTGACCTTGTTCCTTTAGGTAGTGAAGAAACATTTCTAGGGACTTAGGAGCCCTCAGTTTATGGACATTTATGATTGGGGTTGCGGTGCCCAAAAATGTCTATAACACCCTCCTACTCAACCTTCTCTAGAGCATGATTTACCTTTATGGTTGGAGGAGGAGGAAGAAGATGAAGTTTATTCTGCCAACCTTATGCTTTGGAAGCAACCATGGGAGGAGGATAGCAAGATGCGGATAAATTTATTGAACACCTGCTCCAAAGTCCAACTCCTGGTTCATTACATTTAGAAGAAGTAGTAAATGGAACCCATAACAATCATCCAATTGACTTATGATTGGCCGATTCCAACCCACTTCGTGTCAAAACCATATAATTCGGCCCAGAGAGAACCTTGAAATTCAATCCATCTCTTTTTGCTCTCAATGAGGAGAAGCTATGCAACATGTAAAAGAAAAATTTAGAAGCCTTCGCTTGGAGTTACAAGGAAATGAAGGGAGTACACCCCTCAGTGTATACTCACCACATATACATCAAAGAAGGTTGCAATCTAGTCTTGTAACCACAAAGGAGGATGAATCCAACTCTTAAAGATATAATCAAAGAAGAACTACAAAAACTGCTAGATGCAGGATTCATTTACCCTATTTCCGATAGTGAGTGGGTCTCTCCTTTAGTGTTAGTTCCCAAGAAAAATGGTAAGTGGAGGATTTGTGTCGATTACAGGGAATTGAACAAAGCCACAAAGAAGGATCATTTTTCTCTACCCTTCATTGACCAAGTGCTAAATGGTCTGGCAGGGAAAAGGTTTTTCTCTTTCCTAGATGGATTCAGTGGGTACAACCAAATCCAGATCCACCTAGAAGACCAGGATAAGACCACATTCACCTATCCTTTGGATACTTTTTCCTATAGGGTCCTTCCTTTTCGCCTATGCAATACTCCTGCCACTTTCCAGAGAGCAGCCTTGAGTATTTTCGTTGAATTAATCCATGATGCGTTGGAGATTTATATGGATGCTTTTACACCTTATGGTTGTGATTTTCAAGAAGCCCTATCTAACCTAGGAAAATTACTGCACAAGTGCATTGAAATGAACCTGCCTCTCAGTCCTGAAAAATTGTGAATTCTTAATGACTACAAGGACCATGCTAGGTCATTCAATATCTCAGCAAGGACTGCTGGTGGACCCAAATAAAATAGCCATCATCCAAAGGGTCCCACCTCATCAAAAGTAGAGAGATGTCAGAAGTTTCCTAGGGTTAGCTGGATACTACCAAAGGTTCATAAAGGACTTCAGCAAGTTGGCCTCTCCTTTATTTGGTTTGTTGGCCAAAGATTCTGAGTTTATATGGTAAAAAATATGTCAAGAGGCATTGTACATTCTAAAGGATAAGTTAACCACTGCGCCAATTATCCGAGGCCCAAACTGGGCCCTCCCCTTTCATATTCATGTTGATGCCTCACACAAAGCCATAGGAGCAGCCCTAGGCCAGATAGATAAAAAATTGCCTTATGCTATATATTTTATCAGTAAGAACTTATCAAAGACTGAACTAAATTATACAGTGGCCGAAAAGGAGCTCATGGTTGTTGTGCATTCATTAAAAAAATTTAGGCATTACATTACAGGCCATCAAACGTTTGTGCATACTGACCATGATGCAATCAAATATTTAATGAACAAACTAGATGCGAATGCTCGAATTATAAGATGGTTATTTTTATTACAGTAGTTTGATTTAACCATTATTGGTAAGTCTGGTAAGGAAAATGTTCTTGCAGACTTTTTATCGAGGCTAAATTTGCCTGTAGGTGAAGAGGGAATGGTGGATGACTAGTTATCAGATGAGCACTTATTTTCTATTTTAGTTCTCTCTCCATGGCTTGCTGATATAGCAAACTATTTGGTGTCAGCAAAATTCCCACCAAACTTGTCCTCCAAATAAAAGAGAAAGATAGTCAGGAAAAGCATCACCTTCACTTGGATTGGGGTAGATCTTTTCAAACTTGGCCCAGATCAAATCTTGAGAAGGTGTGTCAGGGAAGAGGAAGTCTTTGACATCCTTTTGACCTGTCATGATGGGCCTTGTGGAGGTCACTTTGCAGCAAAGAGGACAACATTCAAAGTGTTACAAGCATGCTATTATTGGCCCACTCTTCATCAAGATGTGAAAAAATACGTTAGTCAGTTTGATCAATGTTAGAGGATGGGAAGGCCTACTCCAAGAGATGAAATGCCTCTGTAGCCTCAAGTGAATTTCGATCCATTTGACAAGTGGGGGATGGACTTCATTGGGCCTATTGACCCTCCTTCAAAGCAAAAAAAGTACATTATTGTGTGCACTGATGATTTGACTATGTGGGCTGAAACCAAGGCAATTAAGGTAGCAACAGAAGAGAAGGTGGTTGAGTTCCTAAGGGAGAATGTATTCTACAAATTTGGGTACCCTAGAGAGCTGGTCACAAACCAAGGTAGCCAGTTTATCACAAAAATGATCAAAGACTTGCTTAGCCATCACAATATCAAGCATAGGACCTCCACTCCATATCATCCACAAGCTAATGCACAAGTGGAGGTGACAAACAGAGAACTGACGCACATATTAACCAAGGTGGTGAGCAGCAGCAGGAAGGATTGGGCAGAATGGCTAGTTGAGCCCACTTGGGCCTATAATATCACATGGAAGACCACCACTGGATTCACACCCTATAAGCTGATCTATGGGAAAAATTTCTTTCTGTCCATTGAATTTGAATATAACAGATTAAGGATGGCAACCTAACTAGATTTGGATCTCAGCAGTGCACGAAAAGAGAGATTGTTCCAATTGAATGGTTTGGATGAATTCAGAATGTAGGCCCTCCTACATACAGAGTTAGTTCAACTTCAGAGGAAGATATGGCATGACAAAAATATCAAGGAGAAGAAAATTTAGAAAGGTGATTGGGCATTGTTATATGATTCTAGGTAGAAATACTTCAAGGGAAATTTAAGGACAAGATGGTTGGGACCTTATGTTGTGGAAATATGCCATGATCATGTTTCAGTGCAAATCAGAACCATAGATGAAGAAGCCATTCCTTTGCTTGTTAATGGACACCAACTGAAAATGTACAAGAGACCTTTATCAAAACAAGAGTTCATTGATGATATCAATAAAAGAGTGATGATAGTGGAGCAAGTTCCAGATCCTCCCTCATCAAATCACTGAGAAAAAATAATAATAAGGACTCAGGTGAAAACCTCCATGAGCTTCCTGAGTCCCATATTTAGGTCGAAAGCATCTTGAGGCCACCCAGTGATCACAAAAAAGAGGAAAAAAATGAAAAGAAAAAGAGAATAAGAAGATCCTTGGGTGAAAACCTCTCTGAGGAGCCTAGTTGTTTTTCAAAAAGAAAATTATATATATATATATATATATATATATATATATATATATAATATATATATATATATATGTATGTATATATATATATATATAGTTTTTTTCATGAAATTTCCATTTGTAGGTGGGTGAGAAAGACAATTAAGGAGAAAAAGAGGATCCGAAGGAGACCCCTACCACTCACATATTCATTTTTTCACTCCTTACCATGCATCCCTCCATCATTTTTGTCATTTTTCTACTCCATTACTTCGATTTATACAAAGATTGTGTTTTCTACAGGATCCCTTAAAAACCTATAGGATGATCCTATAGTAATTATAGTGACTTGGAAATCCTACAAGAAGCAATCCGAAGGAAAATTATGGACTTGTTAGGTCCCTAAAATTCACCCTCTTCATGATCTAGCACCTCACCGCATCTACCATCATCATCCCTGCACTCACAATTAAAAAAAGATCAGTTTCAACAATTTTTTTCCAGTATGCAAAGAAAAAAAGAGAGGAAACGGAGAGGAGTAAAGAGAATCACCTAAGTATCCTTTTCTCTCCACACTCCCACTCCTTCTTTCCATCCATGTCACCATCCTCACATCCCCAGTAAGCAAAACGATTAAAGAATTCTAAGGGAGAAGAAGCTACAGGACATCCTATAGGAAATCTTGTAGCAGCTTATACCACAAAATACCAATCACACTAGCAACAAGTCTTCACCATGATGATCCAGGAGCTCCAAAGAAACAATATCATATCTTCAATGACAGATACCTTCAAAAACAAAGAAGCCATCAGAAAACAACAAGAGGAGGAAGAGGAATGGCATACAAAAAATATACACAATAGTACCTCTGGTCTTCGACAACTGCAGCATAGCATTGAAACCACATGTAAGTATCCTGCTTGCTCTCTCATCTGCAGCATTTAGTCAAAAATTGTAACGGTTACAAGATAGTTGGTTTATAAGTCGAAAGGTGGTGAGTTAACTTGGCCACCTTCGTTAATTCAGCACATGCACAACCCAGTGTATTCTCACACGTGGCTCCAGTCAACTCAAAGACAAAGAAGGAGTAGTAAAAAAGAAGTTAAACTATGGATCTACAAGGTGGGAGATGATTACAAGGAGTGGGAAATGATAAGGTGGTAGTGGGGGCCAACAGCCCAAAAATGGAAACATACCTTTGTTTCCAGCACACCACCTCACTCTGAATCACCATAAGAGTAAATAAAACATTGTTCCCATGCATTCATGCATTTCACCTCCTTGAAACTCTCTCACTCAAGTCACTCTCATAACCCAGGAAACCCACCAAAATCAAATATCTATCGTTCACTGCACTGGAATTCCTACAGGACGATGCACAGGAATTCCTATAAGATACAGAGAACTGTCTACAGGATACATAGAGACTGTCTATAGGATTGGAAGAGAAAAGTTCATAAGCGATATCACAGGAGTTGGCTACTGCAATCAGTCTAAAGAGGCATGCTATAAGATTACATTCCCCTTTGCAAGTAACTGAACCAAGGATACTCTAAATTTGAGTGAATTTAGCAACTGCGTGAAGGGAATTCAATACATAATCAACTCTGTCTTGCTCCTGCATTTGAAAAATTGTTTCAATCTTCTCATTTTCTCCTCAAGATTTACCAGCAATATGATAGGAGGGTTTAATAGGAGAGAGTCCACAAACACCGCGATAATCCAACAACACCCCCAATGGGATGGGATGGGTTTTTTCGAAAAATTTAGAGTGTATGATAATGAGGTGGCTCAAGAATTTTCTCTCTCCCTCACTCCACACACCAGAATCCATGCCACTATTGTAATAAGAGACCTCACTATAGATCTCAACCCTGATCTCATCAGCAAAGTCACAACACTTCCCCTAGGAATACCATGGAGAAAAGAAGACAAAGGAGATAGCCAAGTTGCCAAAAGAAAATTCTTTTTAGAAGGGAAGGAACGCACTGAGTACAAAAATGGAGTAAGGATGGAAATTCTACCATATCCATGGAGTGATGTTGGCTACCAACTAGTCAAATACATCTCACATGAGGGTAGATATAGTGTTGTCTATGGATATCTTCTTAGGATCCTTGAAAAATTAATATTTGGAGCAGAAACACCCCCTCACCAAAGGCTCAACATACCATACTTCTCGCTTCAATCACTTATAAACTCAAGAATCAAAGTAAAGGAGGGGAATTCCTAACAATTATCTCACCATGGGTTGATTAGGATCCTCATTGAAGATGCCCTCCAAAACCTCAGAACCCCTATAACATGGTCAGTTTTCATAGACATGCTAGCAGAGGATGACAACAAAGCTCTCACTTATGATGTTAGTCCTACTATCAGTGAAGAGGAAGTAAAACAGGAAGAGGAAGATAAAGAAGGAGATGAGGATGAGATGGATGAAGAAGGAGCTAACATAGAGGAACATGATGAATATGAAGAATAAGAGGGTGAAGAGAAGGAGGATGATGAAGAAACAGAGGAGGAAATTAAGGAGGAATAGAGATGATGAAGATCTACAAGGAAAAGAGGACAGGAAGGACAAAGAGGAAGAAGGAAATAGAACAAAGATGATATAAAATAAGGAGGCATCACCTACAATGTCTCCAAAGGCCACTAAGCGAGAGGCAACAACTGGCCTCACTGATCTTAGCACCCCAATCAAAGAAAAAGGAGAAAGGTAGAGGTAGACGCCACCATATTTCAGGACAAGAAAGAGAAAAATAATAAGATAGGGGAAGCCACAAACATCAACCAAAATTCCTTTTGAGATTGAAGATTCTCCTACACAAAAATATAAAATGCCTTTCCCTAAGTCCCCTATCACCTATGTAAGGAGGCCTACTACGAGATCAACTTCCTCAGAGGATAAGTCAATCATAGAGGATACTTTGTTGAACTATAGGAGGCATAGAAATTGGAAAGAAAGGTAGGGGAGCAGCAAAAAGATAAAGAGGAGGAACTAGAGACAAAATAACCCATCCCCCAACCTAACCTAGACTCATATTAATGGTTTATTGAAGGAGGTAGGGTCATACCTCAAAAAATTTCCATCCCACTGTTCTTCGAGCTTGAGAAGGAGAGGGTCAAAACTCACCGATGGATGTAGATTACCAAATAAAAGGGGGTGGAAGACATTAGGCACATGGAGGAGAAACTCAAAAGAAATGGGAAGAGAGCTAAGTGGTTTAAGGAATGGAGAAGCTATAATGAGAAATCAACTAGAGACAAAAAATGCATGGATGAGGGGATTCAGGAAAGAGAGAAACAATTAGCATGTATGGCTAGCCTCTCCTTGGAGGAAATCTAGTGTATAATGCCAGCTAAATCCTATGCTCTCTACCTCAAAGAAAAATGGTTGCAGTTTTAGATTAAGACACTAGCATAGAGGGGAACCATGCCATTTCAGGACTACAAGTAGTTTATTTATCTTTGTGATCAAAGTACAGTAGAGGATAGGGCCAAAATGGTTGAGTTTTAGTTGCACAACATGGCCCTCACAGACATGAATGTATAGGACCCTAATGCCAAGCTAGGAGATCTAAAACTAATGGCTTCTGACATCATGGATGAACCGTGAGGAGTCAAGGGCTGGAAAGATGAAAAGGATATTTGCAAGAGAGAAAATTAAGCCTCTTTTGATCAAAGATTAACAATCAAATCCCATGGCCCTCATCAGTACCCGTAATTTGATTGCAAATTATCCTCAGCTGATACCTAGATATCGTTTTGCCCAAGAGCAAGCAATTTCACATTTTGAGGACATGTTTAGGCTATTAGGAGATGATAGTATACATGCTTTCCTGAGGAGATGGAAAACACCGCCATACAACTTAAAAATAAGAGAATATAACTCCCCTCAAAGGTTGAGAGAGGCACTCAACATGACAGCTATGTGTAAGCAATTTATGCAAAGGTTGAAGGCCAATATGATAGGCCTAAAACTTAGTCCAGAACTACACTTAGGGATGCTAGAAGGGAGAAAAGAAGAAGAATAAAAGAAGCAGTGGGAAGAGGTAGAAAAGAAAGCAGGCTTCTATGAAGAAGAAGAGGAGACCACAGTAGAGGCATCAGATGTCAGAGAGGATACCAAATCCATGAAAGAAATGGATATTAACTAAGTTGCTAAGAGGATGAGCAACACTTTCAGTAGGGGGGTGATGATGAGCCTCACCAGTGGGTAATTATATGGGCCTTAATTCACCTCCTATCTTAGTCAAAACAACTATTCTCATAACTTATTGCATACTTTTGATTATATTTTGTTTATGAGATGAGTTAGAGTTGGATATTTTTCTTTGTGGTCTAAATTGCATTTAATGCAGGATTAAAGGAGAAAAGAAAGGAATTTTGGCAAAGAACAAGGTCAAAACTCGAATGGGACAAGCGAGAGGGATTATAGGAGCTAAATCCTCCTCATTTACTACCCCTCCATTCGAATATTCCTCCATCAGCTCGAAGTGCAAACAACCAAATCATGAGGACTAGAAGGCAACTGATCAAGTGAAAGACAAAGCACCAATTTATATTGAGTTTGGGAGCTGAGCCTCCCTAATTTTAAGGAATTCGTTGGAGACGTTAGATGTATAAGTAGAGAGGCCTAGGAACTCAGTAGGATTCAGTTTTTAATTGTAAAACTCTAATCTATTTTCGATCTGCAAGACTTGTGACAGTGCTTTTGATGTAATCTATTGCTTTGTTAATAAGAATGAGTTTTGTTTTGAGCCAGTATTGAGTTAACTTAGAGGTCTAAAGCTCTTGGGTTAGGGACCAACCCCAGCAGCCAAGGCTCCTCTTAATTGTACATGTATTCTTAGTGTAGATTCATAGCTTAGTTGTTAGTTTGCTTATTAGATGCTTCTCCATTACAGGTAGTGTATATTATATTGGTTGTGTGATAGTTTGCTTCCATTTGTGCCTTCTTTTGGTAGCAGGTTATCAAGGAGAAAAAGGATCACCACAAGGTTGTCAGCAGGTGTCTCGACCTCACTTCCTCCCTCTGGGACCATGACTTGAGGAAGGGACCCTTCAACAGCCCAAAAAACACAGATTTCTAGTTCTTTTATGAGATTTGCAGTTTGTTGTCTTTAATTCAGTATTTGGTTAATGCTGCAAGGAATATTTCATTTTCATTATTTTCCATCCGCATTTCTACAATGAGATCTCACTCATTCTTTCATTCCCTTCAGCAACTTTCTTCATGCAAAATATAGGCAATTGATTCATGCCTTTCTAGTTTATGAAAATGTATCTTGTTGCATAGTTTTTAGAAGACACATATGTTTTAAGCAGAGTAGGTGCTTCAGGAGGAGACCAAGACTTCATAACCAGCAGCCATCTTCCACTTCATCCACCTTAGCCATCCCTTGTTTCACCATCATGCTCACTAGTTTTTCATCACTTTTCATTGAAATTATCATAAACACATTGATCGAATCTGGCCATCTCTTATCTTGGATATTGACTCCTGAGTACTCCTAGACCTTCTAACACTCCATTCCACCCATCACACACCTTTCCTAAGCTTCCCAACACCTCACAATTACCTCTCGGTTGTATCTTGTAGGTTTCCTGTAATTCCTACAGGATCATCTTGTAGGTTTCTAGTACATCCTATAGGTTTTCCTAAAACAACCTGTTTGTTGGAAATAATACTGAGAGGGGGGTGAATCAGTATTATTAAATCGATAAAATGTTTTCATTTCCATATTCATATTTATATATGCTACTTTAGTTAATGAAAACCACATGTATATGCAACTGTGTGTAATGCAACAAGCGTATATCCAATAAACTTATAATTCAGTTAGTTGCTCCTTAATGAGTGCATCAGAAAATTATTAACCATATGAACAGTAAATAGGAGAAGTAAAGCAGAACAAATCATCACACATAAGCAACATACATGAACACCAAGATGTAAGGTGGAAAGCCAATGTGGGTGAAAACCACCTGCTGCAATTCGTCTCTATCTTCTTTTAGTTAGAAACTTCTTTATACAATGATTCTGTACTGATCAAAGTACAGTAGAGGATAGGGCCAAAATGGTTGAGTTTTATTTGCACAACATGGCCCTCACAGACATGAATGTATAGGACCCTAATGCCAAGCTAGGAGATCTAAAACTAATGGCTTCTGACATCATGGATGAACCGTGAGGAGTCAAGGGCTGGAAAGATGAAAAGGATATTTGCAAGAGAGAAAATTAAGCCTCTTTTGATCAAAGATTAACAATCAAATCCCATGGCCCTCATCAGTACCCATAATTTGATTGCAAATTATCCTCAGCTGATACCTAGATATCGTTTTGCCCAAGAGCAAGTCATTTCACATTTTGAGGACATGTTTAGGCTATTAGGAGATGATAGTATACATGCTTGCCTGAGGAGATGGAAAACACCGCCATACAACTTAAAAATAATAGAATATAACTCCCCTCAAAGGTTGAGAGAGGCACTCAACATGACAGCTATGTGTAAGCAATTTATGCAAAGGTTGAAGGCCAATATGATAGGCCTAAAACTTATTCCAGAACTACACTTAGGGATGCTAGAAGGGAGAAAAGAAGAAGAAGAAAAGAAGCAGTGGGAAGAGGTAGAAAAGAAAGCAGGCTTCTATGAAGAAGAAGAGGAGACCACAATAGAGGCATCAGATGTCAGAGAGGATACCAAATCCATGAAAGAAATGGATATTAACTAAGTTGCTAAGAGGATGAGCAACACTTTCAGTAGGGGGTGATGATGAGCCTCATCAGTGGGTAATTATATGGGCCTTAATTCACCTCCTATCTTAGTCAAAACAACTATTCTCATAACTTATTGCATACTTTTGATTATATTTTGTTTATGAGATGAGTTAGAGTTGGATATTTTTCTTTGTGGTCTAAATTGCATTTAATGCAGGATTAAAGGAGAAAAGAAAGGAATTTTGGCAAAGAACAAGGTCAAAACTCGAATGGGACAAGGGAGAGGGATTATAGGAGCTAAATCCTCCTCATTTACTACCCCTCCATTCGAATATTCCTCCATCAGCTCGAAGTGCAAACAACCAAATCATGAGGACTAGAAGGCAACTGATCAAGTGAAAGACAAAGCACCAATTTATATTGAGTTTGGGAGCTGAGCCTCTCTAATTTTAAGGAATTCGTTGGAGACGTTAGATGTATAAGTAGAGAGGCCTAGGAACTCAGTAGGATTCAGTTTTTAATTGTAAAACTCTAATCTATTTTCGATCTGCAAGACTTGTGACAGTGCTTTTGATGTAATCTATTGCTTTGGTAATAAGAATGAGTTTTGTTTTGAGCCAGTATTGAGTTAACTTAGAGGTCTAAAGCTCTTGGGTTAGGGACCAAACCTAGCAGCCAAGGCTCATCTTAATTTTACATGTATTCTTAGTCTAGATTCATAGCTTAGTTGTTAGTTTGCTTATTAGATGCTTCTCCATTACAGGTAGTGTATATTATATTGGTTGTGTGATAGTTTTCTTCCATTTGTGCATTCTTTCAGTAGCAGGTTAGCAAGGAGAAAAAGGATCACCACAAGGTTGTCAGCAGGTGTCTCGACCTCACTTCCTCCCTCTGGGACCATGACTTGAGGAAGGGACCCTTCAACAGCCCAAAAAACACAGATTTCTAGTTCTTTTATGAGATTTGCAGTTTGTTGTCTTTAATTCAGTATTTGGTTAATGCTGCAAGGAATATTTATTTTTCATTATTTTCCATCCGCATTTCTACAATAAGATCTCACTCATTCTTTCATTCCCTTCAGCAACTTTCTTCATGCATAATATAGGCAATTGATTCATGCCTTTCTAGTTTATGAAAATGTATCTTGTTGCATAGTTTTTAGAAGACACATATGTTTTAAGTAGAGTAGGTGCTTCAGGAGGAGACCAAGACTTCATAACCAGCAGCCATCTTCCACTTCATCCACCTTAGCCATCCCTTGTTTCACCATCATGCTCACTAGTTTTTCATCACTTTTCATTGAAATTATCATAAACACATTGATCGAATCTGGCCATCTCTTATCTTGGATATTGACTCCTGAGTACTCCTAGATCTTCTAACACTCCATTCCACCCATCACACACCTTTCCTAAGCTTCCCAACACCTCACAATTACCTCTCGGTTGTATCTTGTAGGTTTCCTGTAATTCCTACAGGATCATCTTGTAGGTTTCTAGTACATCCTATAGGTTTTCCTAAAACAACCTGTTTGTTGGAAATAATACTGAGATGGGGGTGAATCAGTATTATTAAATCAATAAAATGTTTTCATTTCCATATTCAGATTTATATATGCTACTTTAGTTAATGAAAACCACATGTATATGCAACTGTGTGTAATGCAACAAGCGTATATCCAATAAACTTATAATTCAGTTAGTTGCTCCTTAATGAGTGCATCAGAAAATTATTAACCATATGAACAGTAAATAGGAGAAGTAAAGCATAAAAAATCTTCACACATAAGCAACATACATGAACACCAAGATGTAAGGTGGAAACCCAATGTGGGTGAAAACCACCTGCTGCAATTCGTCTCTATCTTCTTTTAATTAGAAATTTCTTTATACAATGATTTTGTACTGATGCAATCTTATACCAGTACACAGGCTGCTACCTGTAGAAGGCTACAACCTTCTATTCTTCTCCAACTTCTCCTGGAAGAGAGCTACAACCCCTTTAGCTCTTGTACTAGATGAGGTACTAGTATGTAGGTGCAGACCTACAGAAGGCTACAACCTTCTCTTTTCTTCTAGGGACCATGTTTCATAAATTTTCAAACTAGATCCATGAATAACATCAATCAAACATCAAGTATATCTGCATCAACCAGTCTCCTTTATACAAACCAATACTGAATCAACCAATCACTTCTCAGAATGCTGTAACCAGAAAACAGTAATAGTAACCAGACACCAATTCTGAACCCAGAACACTGCAGCAATAAACAAAAGTAGCTAAAACATATTTCATGAGATATACGCTACTTCAATATGCAGAACCCTGCATACATACACAGCTGTATGAAGGCCAACCAACGTATATGTTGTCTTCACTTGCTGAAACCACGTGTATACGCGCCTCTGATGTGCCGAACCTACGTACAGATCTATAAAAGATATTTTACCCTTTTCACTTAATCAGACATCAGTTATACCGAAATTATCAGATTTATAGATCTAATCATGCACCAATTATAACACACAATGATACTACTATTCAAGCCTTAAGATCTCGACCCATCAATAGAACTTATCCATCTTTTAGCACTCAAGTTCCTCCTTGGTTCAGATTCAACAATGTAGCATAACCCAATTCTAGATCTTGTTCTTCATAAGATATTTAATACTTTTTGTTCATACTTTGCCGAATGATCTCCTTCCCTTTTTATAGTCTTAGGCCTTACTCAATAACATGGTCCAAAACCATTTAGAACCAATACTAGGGACCCAATACCTGGGTTCATCACTTCGGATGTAATACCAAGGTCCAAAACCATAGGTCAAAATATAACAGACTAAATAACATGGACCAAAAATATGTTTTCCCACATGTACGTGCTTTTATCTGCATGAAAGCGCGTGCATATGTATACGCGCATTTTGATTGCCTAACCCGCGTGTACATGTGACTTGGTTAAGATGAACCTGCGTATATCTCTTTTTCTTTCATTCTGAGACCCTGAACTAAGATCTTCCATCTAAGTGAGTTGCCATCAAGGACAACACCTGTGACATAGCACCAAACCTTTGTCATAATGCCAACAATCTCCCCCTTTGGACTTGATGTCAACCCCAAGTCACTCAAAGTCATTCTCCCCCTTTTTCATCAAGGGAAAAGGGTTATACTCCCCCTGAGTACATGCTGAATTCTCTATTCTACTGTGCTACCCAAGCTTCCCCTGACTGTAGGCAAGGTCTGCAAGTAGATGTTCTATAAGAAGAAACATGGCTTTATACATCATAAATGACCTTCCTATCACTAAATACTCATACATACATCCATCTCCCAACCAAGTGGGAATATACCAATATTGACTCATCCATCCAACCAAGTGGGGATACACCAAGAATTTACACATGATAAAACAATGACATTACATCATCCATCCCAGGCATAGTGAGGAAACCAAGATAGGTCGTTACATGACCTTGATAAAAAAAGAAATGCATGACATAAAGACAAAATATCTACACCAAGACTATGATAGTTATCAACAATTATCATCAACAACATCTGTCAATCATCATTCAGACTAGCAACCATGTTCTCCCTCTGCACCTAGTCCACCTGAAATCAAAACAACCGTGAAATTGAAACACGATATTCTAAGATAATGCCAACAATGCATTATTAGAAGAATATATGCTCCCCCTAAACCTGTGCCAGATGGTCTCTGTCAGACCCATATCAAACTCCTTTCATCCTGAGCTTGGTCCACTGTCAGTCTTCAAATCAACATATACATGACTGTATCCACATAAACTTGTGTATGTACACGGATTCGCCACATAAAACTCGTGTACAACCACTAATATTTGAAATAGACAAGTTTCAACAACAAGATGATGCATCAACTACTCCCAACTTTTGTTTGAGGTATTCAAATGTCTTCCTGGGTAGTGGTTTGGTGAGTATATCAGCAACTTGTTCCTTGGAGGGAACATACTCTAATTTGACCTTTTGTTCAAGCACTTGTTCCAGGAGAAAATGATATTTGATAGGTATGTGCTTGGTATTCGAATGCGTGACTGGATTCTTTGAAATACGTATTGCACTTGTATTATCACAAAAAATGGAGATAGGTGGAGTACACATGATTTGAATGTATTGCAATGTTTGCATCATCCAAAGGAGTTGTGTGCAGTAAGATGCAACAACTACATATTCTGCTTCAGCTATAGATAATGCAATTTAACTTTATTTCTTGTTGAACCAAGATACTAATTTGGAGCCCATAAAGAATGCACCACCACTAGTGCTTTTTCTGTTATCCACGCTTCTTGCCCAATCTACATCTGTATATGCATGAAGTGTGAGATCTATATCTCTAGGATACCATAAGCCATAGTTTTGAGTTCCTTGAAGATACTTGAAAATTATCTTAACTGCTTGAAGATGAGTTTCCTTTGGATTTGCCTGAAACCTTCCAACTATTCCCATGGCATGCATAATGTCTGGTCGGGTACCTATTAGATAGAGCAGACTACCAATCATGGATCGATAGGTTGGTTGATGTACTGCTGTTGATTCATCATTTGCGCTGAGGCTGCATCCTATTACCATAGGGGTACATACTAGTTTCGAATCCTCCATCACATATTTCTTCAAGATCTGCTTGAGATACTTGGTTTGTGATAGAAAAATATCGTCTTTGTTTTGTTGGATTTGTAAACCAAGAAAATATGTGAGCTCACCAAATAGGGAAATTTCAAATTCTTTTTGCATCACCAAGGCACAATTTTGGCTCATGTCTTCTTCATTGCTACCAAATATGATATCATCAACATACACAACAAGTATTAACAACTTATCATTGTCAATTTTTATATATAGATCTGTTGATCCCTTTGTAAAACCTTGTTGATGGAGGTACTTATCCAACTGATAATACCAAGCCCTTGGAGCCTGTTTAAGGCCATAAAGAGCCTTTTTGAGTTTGCATACAAGTTTTGGATCATTTCCAAGGATAAACCCATCTGGTTGCTCAATATACACTTCTTCATCCAAGTCTCCATTCAGAAAGGCATATTTCACGTCTATTTGAAATACTTTGAACTTCTGAAAGCTAGAAAGAGCAAGGAACATTCTTATGGCCTCAAGTCTAGCAACTAGTGCAAAAGTTTCTTCAAAGTATATACCTTCTTGTTGAGCATACCCTTTACAAACAGGTCTGGCCTTCTTTCTAATCACATCTCCATTTTCATTCAGCTTGTTTTTGAATATCCATTTTGTCCCTATGACATTCTTATCGTTTGGTCTAGGAACCAACTCCCAAGTGTTATTCTTTCCAATTTTCTCAAGTTCTTCATTCATGGCCTTGACCCATCATTCATCTTTTCATGCTTCTCTTACATTTTGTGGTTCAGTGGAGGAGAGCAATGCTAGATAGCTTGAAGCTTCTAAAATTGTTCTTCTTTTTTGTACACCTGCCTCTTTCTGTCCCAAAATTTGAGTTTCTAGATGATTCTTCTGAACGTACCTGGATGTATTCTTTTGTTATATCCTTATCTGTTCTTCTGGTGCCTCATGAGTTTCTTCTTCATCATAAGTCTGATTTGATGTTGAAGGATAGTCCTCATCTTCTTCAAAATTTTCGGATTTTACTTGCCTAGGAATGTTTCCTTCTTCATCAACCACTACATCAATAATTTCAACAATTTTTCCAAGTCTTTTATTGTAACACATATATCCTTTGTTGTGGGGAGACTAACCAAGGAGAATGCCTTCATCTACTCTAGGTTCAAACTTGCGAAGGTTTTCATCAGTCCTTTTGATGTAACATTTGCTTCCAAAAATTTTGAAGTATTTTACCATGGGAGTCTTACCATACCAAAGTTCATGAGGAGTTTGAGTGTTGTTCACTCAGACATTTGTCTTGTTGAGAATAGTAACCGTAGAAAATGCAGCTTCACCCCAGAAGGTTGCGGGAGTTCCGGACTCATCAAGCATAGCATGAGCCATTTGTTGAACCGTTCTGTTCATCCTATCCACTACTCCATTTTGCTGAGGAGTCCTTGTAGTAGATAATTCCCTTTTTATTCCATGTTCTTCACAAAAATCGAAAAATTAATCCGAGGTAAATTCCACTCCTCGATCAGACCTGAGGCATTTGACTCTGCGATTTGATTTGTTTTCAATTAAGGCTTTGAATGCTTTGAAATTTTTGACGGCTTCGTCTTTATGATTTAGAAGTCTTATCCAACACATCCTGGAAAAGACATCAATGAACAATATGAAGTATTCTTCGCCTCGAGGTGACATTTTCCTAGATGGACCACATACATGAGTATGGAAAAGTTCAAGTGGCCTACTAGCTGATCCTTCCTTTTCAGGGAAGTTAGTTCTGGTTTTCTTACCAAACTAACATGATTTTCATATTGTATTGTCTAGAATTCTATTGTTAGGGAGATCATGAACTGCTTGATATTTGCATGCTTTCCTTATCTGAGAGAATCTTAGATGCCCCAATCTTCTGTGCCATAGCCAGTGTTCATCATTCTTGCTTAGATAGCATTGTTTTTGTCCTCCTTTGAGTACGTATAAATTATTTGGAGTTCTTATGCCTTTGATCACTGTTTCTCCTGTATCAATCTCATGAACAATACATCCATTTGATTGAAATATTACCTCATTTCCTTGATCACACATTTGGCTGACACTCAATAAATTATGCTTTAAGCCATCAACATACTAAACATTTCCCTCTTTGACCTTTTCTTTCAAAATAACAAAACCTTTACCTTTTATGAGTGCAGGGGTGTCATTTCCAAATGAGACCTTCCTTTCCTTTTCTAAGGCACTATATGGATGAAGTTTTTCTTTATCACCTGTCATATGTTTCGAGCATCCACTGTCGATGTACCACTGATTTTCGTGCCCTTCCGCATATAAGGCTATACCACTTCTTTTTGGTTGTGGTTCTCTCTTTCTCCATGTTTTGGGATTTAATGAAGCTTTCTCTTTCTGAGTTGTTTGTCGAAACCTACTCCTGCATTTAGAATCTTCATGACTGAAGTTGCTACAAATAGAACATTCTATTTCGTTTTCAAGAGCAGGAAAGTTATTGTAGGTCCTTTTCATGATCCCAATCATACTCCTTTGTTTTTGAGCTTCTCTAGTCATGATGGTCTTGTAGGCAACACATTAAGTAGCTTTGTGACCAAAATTATGACAAGAGAAATATTGGCCATTGAAGCAATTCCTGCGATTATCAAACTTACCGACCAAATGATTGTAGTTTCCATTGACATCCATTCTTGAGGAAAATTGAGAATGATTTACCTATGGTTTGTAGCTTCTGTTCATCCTTGAAGTAGATTTCCCCCAATTTACTTGATGATCTTTGTTCATTCTTGAAGTAAATTGTCCCTGATTTACCTGGTGATCTGCATTATTCTTTTGCTGTCGATTGTCAACCTGTTCACTTCTCCTTGCTGCATCAAGATAACTTTTGGAGGTGGATAGCTTCTGTGCTTGAGACGCTTCTTCAGTATATCCAAGACTCGTCTTGATTAGAGGAGAACGCTACACTTTGATAATCTCATCTAAAGTTTCAGATCCTTTAGCAAATATAAGATTAAGAGCTTTTGATTTCTCAATATCTTTTCTAAGTCCCACAATTTCACATTCTAACTTTTCATTATGTTTTTCTCTTTCAGCAAGTTGAAATGTCAGAGTATCTATAATCATATTCTTTTCCTCCAAAAAAAATTTAAGTTTAGAAATTTCTTCATAAAGGCATTCTTCATCTATAGCATCCAAGAAATAATCATCTTCAAAGGCCATCAAAAGTCTATAATCATTGCATTGTTCATCCTCACTACTATTTGAAAACCCGTCACTATCTTCATGTGTATAATAGCTCTTCTTAGTTATATTCTATTTTTTGTTCCATCTAACAGGTTCCTTACCTTTGTCAAGCTTATCTTTATGAGGACACTTGGCAGCATAGTGACCAACTCTTCCACAAGCAAAACATTTGAAAGGTAGCTTAACTCTGAATCTTCCAAACCCCGTTGAAGGTTCTTGACAAAGTTTGATTCTTCCTCTTCTTTTGACATGTGTCCTAAGTCATTATAATCTCCTTTTCCTGAGGCTTTGAATGCGGCTTCTCACTTGTCTGATGGTCCCCCTTTTCTCATTTCGTAAGCAAATAGGATTTCGTGTAGTTGTGACATGGTAATGCTCTGTAGATTCTATTTTTCTTCTATGGCAGAAACTTTGATTCAAACTTAGAAGACAAAGATCTTAGAACCTTTTCAACCAAAAAAACTTCTTTTATTTCTTCACCCAAGTTTTTCATACAATTAACAATCTCATCTATACGTAGGAAATATTTAGCCACACTTTCATCATTGTGCATTCTGAGATTTTCATATTGAATTCTGAGAGTTTGTAGTTTTGCTCGTTTTACCTAATCATCTCCTTCATAGCTCAGAACGATCTTGTCCCATATTTATTTTGTGGTTTTGAGCTGCATAACCTTGACGAATTCTGATTGAGATAGACTCCCTAATAGAGTATTGACAACCTTTCCATTTGTTTCATATTGCTTCTTACTAGCCGTATCTATAGGAATTGCTGATGGAAATGTGTATCCTGTTTCCACGATATCCTAGACTTCTGTACCAAGAGATTGAAGATAGGTTGTGATTCTTA
>APFE030384966.1:20655-35586 GCA_000404065.3 Pinus taeda
CATTATTATAACATAATCGTTTTCTCTATTTTCGGCTCTGCATCCTAGCTTATAGGGTTTTCACCTCAACCATCAACATATTTCCCTCTAATGGCACTACTATGGAGGAACCATGGAGGACCCTCATACAAAAACACAAGTACTTACAAACTCAGTCACACTACCTCGTGCAAATTCATCAATTCCTCAACTCGCAAACCAGAGTTGGAGAAAACTCATCTAATAGAACCAACAATGAAGTAATAGATACCTCTACTACTCTATACATGAACAACACAAAACATAATGGCTCCTTCCTTGCTCAGTTAATCACATCTCTCCTCCTGGAAATCCCAGACAGAAAAGTAAGATAAAAAATGGAACATATGAAAGAGAATGCAGTGATGAAAAATTGTAGGTTTCTAGCCCTCGAAAAAACACCCTTCTCAAGTAAATCCAAAAGAGCTAGAAACTCAAAGGAGATGTCAACCCCATGATTATGTCCAAGGGTTTCTTCATGTTTGTATTCAATGATATGGAGGATATAGATAAGATATTTCGAGGAGTATATTTTTTGAGTTCAGTTGGCGTATTCATGAAATTGTAGATTTAGAGATTCGACCCCAACAAATAAGGATTTTTAGTGGCCGCATTTTGGATCCATATTTAATCTCTCTCTCTCTCTCTCTTTCTGAGGAGTCTCAGTACCCTGAAATATTACATAGATATGGAACTGACATACAGAATTCATTATGACCTCTAATAAAGAAAATAAAGATCGATAAACTTCCTATGACTTCCTTTATGATTTTATAGACATATCCAAGCCCCTCCCAACAACCATTTAACTAAGAATTTAAGATGAATTGTGGAAAAAATCAGTAGATTACGAATGAATCCCCTTTAGGTGCTAAACAATGTTACTGACATGATAAAATATTATAAGTATTCCCATTAAAATAAATCCAAAAAATTTATAGAAATAAAATTGTCCTTAGATAAAGATGTGTTTTTCAAGATCACCAATAAAAGGAAGAAAACCAAAAAAGGAAAAGAGAATCCATCCTTTGAAAATAAAATGGGTCATAATCGATACATGGCCCTTCAAGAACTAGAATAAAACAAGAGAAAAATAAAAACAGAAAAGCCCAAAGTGGAAGAGGTTGGGAAAACCAGTTAGCAACCACCCCAACAGACAGAAGGTGGGCATGTATAATGATAGGGAAAATATTACGAAGAGGATATCGAAATGAAGAATAACGCCCAATATTTTTCTGATGTGGATGGTATCAATGAAATGGACCTACAAAACATTGATTTGAAATCTATTACAAAGGAATCGAAATAAGACCCAACAACCATTCCCAATGAGTAAGGTCAAAAAATCATCAAAACATACATCAAAAATCAAGATCTAATTCTATGTCAAGCTCAAAAACAAGGTAATATCCTTAACCACTACTCTTATTGTTCCTCTCATGCAACCAAAATAAATTTCCCCGTAGATCAATTTCGTATTCTGAAATCATGAAAGAAAAAATACGTAAAACCAATAATAAATTGCTACGAAAGCTAGGGGATTACTTTATGAATAATGGTAGATTTTTAGCAGTATATACCATCTTTAAACCCTCACCTCAACATCATAAATGAAAGTAATATCATGGAAGGCCAAGGGTTTTAATGTAAAAAATAACAAAAGACTCCTAAAAAATAAATTCTTTCAAGAGTAACAAGACATCATGATGATTTAGGGAAAACAAAATATAAAACAAAATATCTTTCGAGTCTCTAAACAAGATTTTAAAGAATATTTAGAGAAATTGTGATTATCTTTCCTAGCATGCCCAAGAAGGATAAGGAGGTATTATTGTATCATGGACCCCTTCCATAATCCCTCTTCATTTGTTTTCTTTTCCTAGAATCCTAAATACCAATTTTTAGCTCATTGGTTCAACTATTTCGAGTTTCATAACCAATGTGTATGGCCTTAGTATTCTCGTTGACGAAAAATATTCCTTCAACATATCCAAAGGGCCTCAATGATTATATGGGAAAAGTTATGGATTATAGGTGGGTATTTAACATAATAAAAAATCTCAATGAAAAGAAAGGTGGATTTTGTAGACTCAATGAATAAATCCCCCTCTTTATGGAATTTACTAATAACTTCAAACTTATACATTTTAGCACACATAATGACTTATACACCTAGAACAATAAGGTAGGAGGAACATGTCAAATAACTTCAAGAATTGATACATTCCTCATAAGAGAGTCTCTCTATATTTCAATCAGCAATTTTGAGGCTTCTACTCTCCCTTTCCATGGTTCAGGTCACTCGCATATAAAAGTCTCTATGTACCTTATTGGTAATCCTAAGAACATGCCATTAAATTCAAGGATTTTTTGGTTAAACAATGTTGGTTTTAATTCTCATGTAGAAAAATCGTGGAAAGAATTATATCATTTTCCTAAGACCCTTTTGTAATACTTCCAATATTGGTTAAAATATCTCAATATGAAAATGAAGAACTAGAATATTGAATACTTTTTTAACATCTCCAAAGAAAAACTATTGCTAGAATAAGGGATGGCCACCATAAAATAAAAATAATATGAAATGGAATATCAAAGGAATTGGAACATCAATAAGCAACCACTAAACTCCAGTTATAGGAAATATTGAAGCATGTGGAAATCCTTTGGAGAGGAAAATAATATAATATGAAGCATCAAAGAAAACAATCATAAAAAAGTCGAGAGCCATGATGAAATAGGCCATGAACTCATGAAGTATTGCCAAACCACACTTATGCAAATGGTAACAAGGAAACGATATTCTAGCAAGAAAATAGTTGAGGACATTGACGAGCTTGTAATAAGGGAATAGAATGATATCTTCTTGGAGGAAATCACAAGGAAAGAAGTGGAAGTTTCTAATATGGAAATTTATAAATCCAAGTCCCTAGGTCCCAATGACTTTACCATTTACTTCTACTAGGTTTGCTAGAAAAGTTCCAGTTTTGATTCTTGAAAAGTAGTAGAATACTCTCTATGCTCCTCGTATATTTTAACAATCCTTCCTACTACCTTTATATGTATTATTCCTAAAAATACGACAAGTATTCTCATTTTTATTTCAAGCTTATTTATCTATGTAAGGTTATCTATGAAATCATCTCCAAAATTATCAGAAACTGTCTACAACCCACAAATCGACTAAAACCCATCCTCCCCTCATAAATCACTCTCGAGAAAATTGGTTGCAAAAGGATGAAAAATTATGGAAAACATAATATTATCGCATGAACATATTCACTTGGTTAATTATAATAAGTCTCTAGGTATTCTCATGAAACTCAATATGTGAAAAGGATTTGACAAATTGAACCAACAATTATTTTTCACATGCTCACTACTTTTAAGTTTGTGAAAATATGGACTCATTGAGTTATTTCCTTCATTTCCAACAATTCCTTATGAATCATAGTTACTAGGTGTCTCTCTCGTAAGTTTTCCCACCAAGGAGTATTAGGAGGGGCATCCCATTTCCCCTTAGATATTACCCCTCATGGATGAATCATTAGAAATATCTATCACCTCATTTCTACAATTTGGCGAGCTAAAAGGTATTTCTCTTATTTCCCATGATCTCTCTTCTTCACATAAGTAGTTATAGGATGATACACTTCTCTGGGCCATAACCACTTTCAAATAATCCACTACCCTTAAAAACATCCTTCAATACTTCTCTGATGCTTTGGGAACCTCCAATAATATGTAAAGTTTTGAAATCTTAATTTTTAATACCCCACTAATTGTCGAAATTGACTTATCTTGCATGCTTGGTTTTCAAATGAGATCTCTTCTATCTAACTACTTAGGATCCACTGTTACTGCAAATCCTCTTAGAAAAAAGATGTTGGAAAATATTCTTGTTACATTTGAAGGAAAACATTCTTACTAGAGTTTTAGATCACTCAATATAGGCAATCCCTTGATCTTTCTCAAATCTATCCTTCAATCCCTCCCCACCTATCCTATCTTGAAAATGAGAACCCTTAAATCCATCCTAAATAAAATCATAATATTCAACATAGCTTCCTCTGGTTGGCACCAAAAGACACTAAAACTAGGTTGTAGTCATGTATGATAAAATATGTCATTAAAAGAAGGAAGGAGGCCTTGGTCTCCACAATCCAGATATACTCAAAAAAAGATTGACTGCTAAACCTAGCAGAGATTGATAAAAAAACCAGAGGCATTATAGAGAAAAATTGGGAAATGTAATTATACCGTCGATACCCATACATCTTAGGTCATCATAATTACAACAAACATAAGCGGTTCTCATATCCCAAATGCTTCTTAGAGAAAAATAAATCTTTTCAAAGAGCATAGAAGAAATAAGAACAATTTCTTGTTTTTGGATGACTCGTGGCATTAATTGCTAGGATTATCTTAAAATGAAAAAATTCAGCCAACCAAGGTATCTATTATATTTAGAAACTAGATCTTAGATGCACATTCTTAGCGCTCATTTCCTTGCACTTTCCAATGGTACAATTGGAATTCATGCAAGGAATGGATTAATCATCCCTCATAAGATGAAAACACAATTATTAAGTGGGAATTAACAAATAGAAGAAATGCATTTCAAGAGTGTAACGATATTATCCATTTGGCTAATCATCCTTAAAAAAAAATTAAACTCTTTGAAGATTCCAATATTCTCACAAGAAACAAAAATGAGGATGACCAAGCCCAATTGCATAAAATATGGAATCTAAAAGCCTAGCCCAAAATCACTCTTTTTTTGTGGCTTCTATTATGAAGCAAAAAATTGACATACGACAAGCTTCAAAGGTGTTGCTTTCAGAGCCCCAAAATCTATCTTCATTGTTTCTCCAATTCAAAAAATATCTATCATCTTCTTAGCATCTACAACTTCTCTAATTCTGTATGGGACCACCCTCCCATGTTGTTTCAACATACTGACAAAATATGAAATAATCCCCTCCACAGTCTATAACTATGGTGTGACTCTCATTTTACTAATCGCATTGTCAACGGAGCCTAAGAACTCATCCCATGATTCATTCTATGAAAGATTAAAAAGAATTGTAATATACAAGCATTTAAGAGTAAGAAGGCCTCCACATACATTATTTCAAAAGATATCCTAATTAAAATGAGGGATTTTTCTTTTCTCTTCCTTGGTCCTCCAATGGTTGAGAATGTAATTGACTTGAAAAAAATATTCTAATGAAAATGGGTCTCCCCCCCATTCCTTAAGGAAGACTCCCTCTATTTGCAATTTATTCCCTTTGGAGGACATTATCAAACCTAACTTTGTTGGGGCCTCGAAACGAAATCTAGGCCAGGCTATTTATGGTGGATTCTTTCGTAACACTAATGGCTAGAATCTATAATTTTATGCATGTGTCATTGGCTTCAAGATTAATAATGTTTCTCAAATTTGCGCACTAGAGCAGGAGCTCTCAACCGTTATCCACAAACAATTACACAACTTCGTTTTTTAATGAGATTGTATATCATGATCAATATCTTTTGCAAAATCCATTGTGGATCACGTCCTTCCAAAGTCTATAAGAGTTGGAGGTTGGAAGATGAAGTAGGTAATACCACAAAACTCCTACCAAAGATCACAACTCCCCTCCTCTCTCATGTGTGCGAAGAAGGAAACAGACTTGCTAACAAGGTAACCAATTGCAATTCAAACATAACATCCTATCCCCTTGACTTGGATTGGACTGAGGATATTTCAGAGTCCATCCATAGTCACCATCGAGATCCAACTACAGAGGACCTTATACCCCAGTGAGGGTGCATAGGAACACACATCTCTACTTCCCCACCCCCCCATATATGATGCTAGCTCACATGAAAGTGTGTTGCAACTCCAACTATACTTGGTGCATTGTCTCCACTCTATAATTATAGTGAGACTCCCCTTTTACTAATCCCATTGTCAACAAATAATGATAACTCATCCCAAGTTTCATGTTATGGGATATTTGGAAGAATCATAACCTACAAACATTTAGGAGTGTAAGGGCCTCCATAAAATTTATTTCACAAGATATCCTAAATAAAATGAGGGAAATAATTTTTTCTCTTCCTTGGTCCTGAAGAGGTTGAGAATGTAATCAACCTGAAAAGGATATTCTAACAAAGATGGGTCTCTCCTATTCCTGAAGGAATATTCCCTTCATCCCCAATTTCTTCTCTCTCTAGGACTTTATCAACCTTAAATTTTATGGGGCCTCAAAAGGAAAGCTCGTCCAAGCTTCTTATGGAGTCCTTCGCAACATTAAAGATCAAAATATATATGTTTATGCAAGTGTCATAGGGCTCAACATTAATAATGTTACTCAAATCTGGACAATAGAGCATGGTCTCTCAATTGTTATCCACAAACAATTAGACACGCTCATTTTTTATGGAGATTCTAACAGTATTATCAATATCTTTTTCAAAATCCAATGTGGATCAGGTCCTTCCAAAGCCTATAGGAGTTGGAGGTTGGAAGCTCTAATAGGTATACCACAAAACTCCTAACAAAAATCACAACTCCCCTCCTTTCTCATATGTGCAGAGAAGGAGAAAAACTTGTTGACAAGCTACCCCATTGCAGTCTCAACATAACATGTTATCCCCTTCACTTGGATTCGACTGAGGATATTTCAGAGTCCATCCATTCTCAGTATCAAGACCTAGCTATGAAGGACCTTATCCCTCAATGAGGGCGCATAGGAGCTGGCATCCCTACCGTTCCCCCTCCCCAACCTTGATATGAAGCTAGCTCACATGAAAGGGTGTTGCAACTCCAGCTATACTTGTTGTATTGCATATGCTCCCATCACTTCATCGATCATGGCACAAAGCTAGCACACGATTAAAATTAATTTCAATCTCATAGGGTACATAGGGTGGTATAAGAGGACTCAGTAGGAGAATTCTATCAAATTGGCAGACCTTGAGGAAACAATTTACATTATAGACCCCAAGTTTACCATTCTAACCATGACATCAACCAACATCTCATGCTCCTCCGATGAGGATAGTGACCAAATATTGCAGATACCTGGACATTTTACTTGATAGTTATTATGACTCATTGATTTTTTTCTCTCATCAGTTGTAGTATTTCTTGTTGGTCTTACACAAGCAACCTATTTTTAGAAGTTTTTATTTACAAGATGCTCTAGCTAAACTAAATTTTAACAACTTCAAAACTCCTAACTTATATTACTAGTATGATTTTCCTTATATAAAAAAAAAAAAATCTATATTTGAAATAATACAATGAATTTAACTTCATACCATAATACCATAAATAAATATTTCTACTATTGGTATTATTAAATTAAAAACATTAACTATATACAAAAATATTTAAAATTAATAAAAATATATCTAAAATACATTATTTAAGTTACATTTATTAACCCTTACATTAGTCTTCATCCATTAACTATTCTAATGTTAAAGAAAATACATCATATATCTATCTGTCAATTGAAAAAAAAAAAAAAACCAGCATCTAAAATTAAATAAAATACACTAGGCTCACTAGAATTAATAGATGGGACCATAGAATAATATATCTATAGTAAATCTGTGGTTAAAGGTAAATGAAAATATCGTTCGGTATAAGGTAAATTTGTCATGCACATTAGTCGAAATATCGACCATATGCGAAAAACAAATGAAGACTTCGCAAGATCTAGAACCTAGGAACATGTTATAGCGAGATAAAACATTGAATCGTTTTCACCGCCTCACTGTGCGTTTGGACCATCCACCTTCTTCGTCAACTCTTTAAAACATTTTTCCGGTTTTCTAGACGCGCGTCCCTACTAAAATTCTGTGTATATATAAGATTATCTATTGGCACTTTTCTGTGAGGGTATTTGTATAAGCGGTTCCTTAAAAAATTGCAACGACGGGTTTGCGCAAGGAGAGTTAATGGACCTTCCAGGCTTCAGATTCTCACCAACAGACGTGGAGCTGCTGGGCTTCTATCTCATCAAAAGGATCCAACCAGGCGACCCATTGATCTTCGATAAAATTATACCGACATTAGACTTATATCAATATGAGCCCTGGCAATTACCAGGTACACAAATCTCTGCGTCTTCGCATATTTGAATTTAAAATTGAATTTTCAGACATTATTAAATGATGTATTGCAGGTTTGGCTCATGCTGTTGGGGAGCAGCAATGGTTTTTCTTCGTTCCGAGATCTCATAAGAAATGCTCTCGGCCTAACAGACAGACTGGGTGTGGTTACTGGAAAGCCACCGGTGCAGACAGAGCAGTTCTCAACGAGCTGCTTCACTGTATAGGTCTCAAGAAATTTCTGGTGTTTTATGAAGGAAAAGTCCCGCACGGGCGGAAGACGGACTGGATCATGAACGAGTATAGAATACCAAATCTGAGTTCGTCCGCCTCAGTGGTGATTAGTTTCTATACCTTTGGTCATTCTTTTGATTTAATTTAACCTAATATATCAAATGCTAAGAAAAACAAATTTGTCACAACATTTATCTTCACCTTTTGCATGACACTTAAGAAACATTGAGAACTGAGTCTCGCTTTCATACTATTTTTTTTCACCCCAAAAAATTCCAAGCTAAGTATTGGACCACATTCACAAGATTTCTATATAAAGAGATTCTATAAATAACCAATGACCCTCAAATACGTTTTATTAAATAGCCCGTAAATGTTGATTAATATAATTTTAGTTATTAAATCCAACGTTTCATGGGTTAAATAAAATAGTAGATGTTTTAATCCTTTTATTTAGTGAATTTATGTTTTGGTCGTTGCAGAAGAGGTCCGGCGATATGGTGTTATGTCGGATATACAGAAAAGCTGTTACTCAGAAGTCCATCCAACAACGAGCAAAAGCTATTAACGTTTGTAAAGATGAACCTGTTGCTTCAAGTGATAAATATGAAGAAAAGTTTCATTTGCTTGCCGTTAATGGCAGCTGCCAATCAGATCCAATGCCAGAACGCAATGTTTCTTCATTACAATATGTGGATCGCGACGGCGCATTTTCCTGTCTAAGTAAAACGAGGGATGAATCTAGTCTCTTTGACTGCCTCGAGCCGATCATGTGTTTTGAAGAAACTATGGTATTGAAGACCCCTAAAATCTGCAATCCGCGGCAATTAGAGTTGCCAAATTTATCGATGGACTTCCTGTTTAGCCAGCCCATAGAAACTCCTTATGCTCTGTTATCTACTAGATCACCATTCCATATTCCATGATAGCATCATCAGTGATTTACAAGGTCAGATTCCTATACATTCATTTGCTAACTGATTCAACTATATACGTGTTTAAGATATCTCTAGACATCGAATTGTTAATAATTTCCCAAAAACAACTTATAAATGCAATTCTCAATCTGAGTTTGTACGGTCATAAATTATGCCGTAACTCCTCGTAGTTTATATTTTAGAATAACTGTCAACTAGGTAAAATGTATGAGAGCGGACGCCATGGCAAACATGTATCAGAGTGCTTTTTTAAAAAAGTCCTATAACAAAAATCATTTTCCCTCTAATACTTTCTTTTATATCTCATTGGCCACTCATTTTACATCTCAGTATGACCTGGATGTGTAAGTATGACTGTGCTCAATGTTAAATTTTTATATTTCATTTGGCTTAGAGGCATTCTACAGCTAGACCATATGCCATAGATAATAATAAATAAATATTTATGTGTACAATAAATAATAATACTGAAAATAATAAAAAAATTAATATTAGTCAGAAATAAAAATGAAAATAACCATATAAAAAAAAACTACAATACAATTATCTCGTGTGTTTAGATAATAAAAATTACAATACACTCATTTGAAAGGATCATACATTTACACTCAACAAAATTTCTTACCACATTAAAATTACAGATAGGGTAAAGCCACTATGCTTTCTTAAATCAAAGTAAAAAAAATTAATTCAGCACAAAGAATCCAAAATCTTGCTGTAAAAGCTTTTAATATTTCTTTTAATTAATGATTTGTAAAATGAATCTTAAAAGAAAAACATGTCCAATGAATATATTAAAATCCCTATATACATAAATATTTCCATGTCAAAGTTGTAATATTTGAAAATAGTTATTTGATGTAGTTTTATTATAAAGTTTTTTATCGTGGGAAAACATCGTTAAATCTAATATTAATATTGAAATATTCATATTCATATTAATATTATTATTAAATCATGTGTGTGACTATATATATATATATATATATATATTATATATATATATATATTTAATATATATATATATATGGGAGGGAAGAGCATAGACATACAGTGATAAAGGGATTGAGAGAAAGGAGAAGAGAGGGAGGGATAGAGAGATGTATTTTGAAGGAGAGAAATAGAGGGAAGAGGAAAGACATAGAGAAAGAAAAGTGAAGTGAGAGAGGGAGAGAGGGAATGACAAGGAAGAGATGGAGAGAGAATGCTTATGCTTGAGGGTGAGATAGGGAGAAAAAGGAGATATGGAGATAAGGGAGGCATAGAGAAGGAGAGAGGGAGCGAGATAGTGACAAAGTTGGAGGGTAAAGAGAGACAGAGAGTTGAGTGGCAATGATAGAGGGAGGTGGGAGAGAACGGAAGAGAGAGGAAGGAATATATCGAGGACGTGAGAGAGAGAAGGAGAGAGGAAGGGAGAGAGAGAGGGAGGTAAAAAGCAAGACATATAGAGAGAAAGGGGGAGATGGAGAGAGAGGGAGAGAGGAGAGTCGGAGGGAAGAGATATAGAAGGGGGGAAAGAGGGAGAGAAGGGGAAGAGAGAGAGGGAGAGAGAGAGTTATGGAGAAAGAGTGTGTATCTTTTTGTGCTGATATAGAAAGACAAGATCGACAAAGGGAGATAGAGATATAGATGGATGGTGAAGAGACTGAAAAAGAGAGAGATAAAGAGAGAGAGATATATAAACATGGAGAAAAAGAGCATGTGCGTTGGGGACAGTTGAGATATGTAGGAGCAAACAATCTCACAGCAAAAACTAAATGAGCATACACAACACAACCCAACATAAAAAACACAAAATTTTTAACGTGGTTCACCCAGCCAATCTGGGCTACATCCACCAAATAGAGGCATCGGCAATCTTATTATTCAACAGGAGGTTACAACACATAATTCCTCACACCATCTCTGCCCAAATATCCTCTAGGAGCTTACATTTTATAGCTGGGAGTAGAAAACAAATACAGGATGCAATAACTCCTCCTTAGGAATAACTGGAGCTAACTTAGCAACAAACCCTATTGTTGTCACATACATGAGATTTTTTCCAAAATTAATTAACAGAAAAATCTCAACAATCTCCACCTTGACAACAATTAGCCTGATACCCTGTTCCTTTATTATTTTATCTTTTCTGCAAGCCAAGAGAAGCCATACACGAATGTAGCTTCTCTAACAAAACTAGTTTCGTGAACATGTCTGCACAGTTTTCCTTTGTATGCACTTTTTCAAGAGAGACTCCCCTTTAAGTGATAACCTGTCTTACAAAATGGTACTTGATAGGTATATGCTTTCACTTACTATGATAGGCTAGATTCTTAGCCAAATGAATTGCACTTTTACTATCACAAAATAACTTGATGTTGTCCTGTAACCTACCAAACTCACCAAACAAACCTTTCAACCAAATTTCTTCTTTGCAAGCATGTGAAGCAGCTATGTATTCTGCTTCAGTAGTGGATAAAGAAACAATGTTCTATAGCTTTGACATCCAGCTAATAGCTCCACCTGCAAGAGTAAAGACATATCCTGAAGTTGACCCTCTCTTATCCAAATCACCTGCAAAATCGGAATCAGTGTATCCGCAAACAAATTCACTACTCCTATTATAAGTGATACAATAATCACTTGCGCCTCTCAAATACCGAAGCACCCATTTCACTGCTGACCAGTGTTCTTTTCCTGGATTTTCCATATACCTGCTGACAACCCCAACTGCATGTGAAATATCTGGTTGAGTACAAACCATCACATACATCAAATAACCTACTACATTGGCATATGGAATTCGAGACATATATTCTTTTTCTTCATTTGTATTAGGACATAAACTAGAAGAAAGCTTAAAATGGGAAGCTAAAGGGACTGAAACAGGCTTCACATTGTTCATACCAAACCTTAAGGGTATTTTCTCAATATACTTTTGTTATCATAGCCATAGCTTATCATTGCTCTTGTCTCTGAAAATCTCCATGCCCAAAATCGTTTTTGCTCCTCCTAGATCTTTCATATCAAATGTCCTAGCCATCTGAGCCTTTAACCTGTTGATGTCTATTATGCTTTCGCTTGCTAAAAGCATATCGTCAACATACAACACTAAGATAATGAACATGTCATTACTTAATTTCTTAAAGTAAACACAATGATCATATTCACTTCTTATATAATTTTGACTCATCATGAAAGAATCAAATTTCTTGTACCATTGTCGAGGTGACTACTTCAGACCATACAATGATTTCTTGAGCCTGCAGACAGATTTCTTGTTGCGATTTTGAACAAACCCTTTCGGTTGTTCCATGCAAATCTCCTCATCTAAATCTCCATGTAAAAATGTATTTTTAACATCTACTTGTTGTAATTCTAAATCAAGTAAAGCAAATAACGCTAATACAATTCGAATTGAAACAATTTTTACAACTGGTGAAAATATCTCATGAAAATCAATGCCTGCTTTCTAAGAAAAACCTTTTGCGACCAGCCTTGCTTTGTACCTGTCCTCTGTATCATCAAAACCCATTTTCAATTTGTAAACCCATTTACATCCCACAGTTTTTCTGTCTTTAGGAAGTTCTACCAAATCCCATGTGCCATTCTTGACTAATGCCATCATCTCGTCCATCATAGCTTCTTTCCACTTTTCACTTTTAGAACCTTCTGCAGCTTCTTGATAACACAAAGGTTCATCATCATTAGCGGTTAAAGCAACTAAAGTAACATAATAATCATACCTTTTAGGAGGACGTTTCATTCTTGTGGACCTCCTTAAAGATGTTTCTGGTACTTCCACAATTTGTTGATTATTATCTGTAGGAACTTCTTCATGATCTGCATCTAAAACATGTTCATGATCTACATCTGAAACTTGTTCATGATCTGCATTTGAAACTTGTTCATCTTGACTATCATCAGTATTTGAACTAGTTTCAAACTGAATGTGTTGAAGCTTAGATCCATTATCCTATTTCAATTTATCATCTACATCTGGATTTTCAAGTGAAGATTCATTAAATTTTACATCTTTGTTAATGATGATCTGTGAGTAGTAGGATCCCACAATTTGTATCCCTTAGTCCCATCACCATATCCAAAAAATATATATATTTTTGATTTATGATCTAATTTAAAATGTTCATGTTTCGGAGCTAGAGCATATGCATCACAACCAAAAACTTTAAGTTTAGAATAATCACGAGGATGACCTTTCCATACCTCTTGAGTAATTTTGCATCCTATTGTAGTTGATGGTGATCGATTTATCAAATAACAAGCTGTAAAAACTGCTTCTGTCCACAATTCCTTCTGCAAATTGGCGTTACTAAGCATACTTCTTGCTCTCTCTAAAAGGGTCTTGTTCATGCGTTCAACAACTCCATCTTTCTGAGGAGTAAATACAGTGGTTTTATGTCTTTCGATCGCAGCGTCCTTGCAATAATTATCAAATTCCTTTCATGTAAACTCACCACCATTGTCAATTCTTAAACATTTAATGGTTTTTCCAGTGATGTTTTCAACTAATGCTCTAAATTGTTTGAAAACTGTGAATACATCAGACTTCTTCTTTAACATGTAGACCCACACTTTTCTAGAGAAATCATCAATAAAAGATACAAAATATGATGATCCCCCATATGAGGTTGTAGGAGATGGAACCCAAGCATCAGAATGGATATAATCAAGGATTCCCTTACTAGTATCTTTTCCAGTTTTAAATTTTTGCTTGCTTTGTTTCCCAAATAGACAATGTTTGCAGAAATCTAACCTAACAGACTTTAAATTAGGAAGTAACTTACGATCAGATAAAATATTTAAACCTCTTTCGCTCATATGGCCCAACCTTTGATGCCATAAACGAATAGAGTTATTGTCATTTTCAGATACTGTAGAAACATGATCTGACTCTATTCTTCCTTCTAATTGAAAAAGATTTCCATCCTTCTTTGCTTTCATTACTAGTAAAATTCCTTTATAAACATTCATTACTCCACCTTTAATACAAGTTTTATATATAATAGTGTCTAGTACTCCTAGTGAAATGAGGTTTTTTTCTTAGTTCAGGTACATGTCTTACATTAGTTAGAATTTCATTTGTCCCATCAAACATTTTAAGCTGGATGCTTCCAATTCCCATAATGTTACATGTGACATCATTTCCCATGTAAACTACTCCATCATTGATTGATTTATAAGTTTTGAACCATTCTCTATGAATGCACATTTGATTTGATGCACCAGAATCTATCAGCCAACATTGCTCATGATTAGACAATATAACTGATAACACTTCATCACTCATACCTGAAATGGATGTCGAACCTGTATCTATTGTGTTTGCTTCTTTCTTCTCTGTCGAAGAGTCTTGTTTGGATGTTTGTTGTCTCTTCCAACATTCCTTCTTCAAATGTCCTCATTTACCACAGAACCAACATTTTACCTTAGTCTTCTTCCCTTTCAATTTTGAACGTGAGGTGTTGTGCTTATTGAAGCGTCTTTCTTTAGAACAACCTCTGACCACTATTGCTTCTGATGTAGAAGTTTCTAAATTTGACCTCTTCCTTGTTTCTTCGGACAACAAAGCTCCAACAACATCATCAAATTCAAGGGTTTCTGATGAACTAAGACTTATAGAAGTAAC